>OU426998.1:4984119-5054119 GCA_911387935.1 Dolichovespula saxonica | reverse complement strand
TTTTTTTTTTTTCTTTTTAAGCGTCACTTAATCTTACGAAATAATTGTAATTGTTCTACCGATACCTCTCATAAATTTGTTATTTTAACCGTTTTGATATTCATTATATTATCTCGTTCGTTCTAAATTCTGACGTATCGATACGAAATTAAATCGTTCTCCTCAATGTTTCACATTCTTAAACGGTTTTTCCTTCGTATCGCGTTATAAATGTTAAACGAGATGTCTTTGACCGATGGAAAGAATTTCTTCTGCCACGGCAGATAGAATCTTTTTGAGAAAGAGAAGTGACCCGGAACGTGGACGGTAGGTAAACAAATCGTTCGGCTCTTTCTTCTCGCGGACAACTCTTTTCAAAGAATACCAATGCTTACACGGTGTCAAGTATTCGCGTTAGCACCTTCTCACAGTACACAATGTCACTTCGCGTCTCTTTCAATAACGAGAATTCGAATTCACGCAGATCGTAAACCGTCCAGTTGCGATTGAATTTTTAACATCAAGCTAACGAGTTAAAATCATTACGAAGTTTACGAAGTAAAAGTGTTAATATAGAATATTAATATCAATAAGTAATTTTTGAATGAAATATTTATATCAATAATGGGATAATAATTTCCTTTGTCTATCGTTTACGAATTTCATTTTTTATTTCACGTCGTCGTAAAAGATAATTTTTATTCGAGAGCACAAGCCATACGCTTTATAAATTACTCGACAACGATGTAAAATCTATATCTTTGTATTTCCTTTTTTTATTGTTTTTTTTTTTTTTTTTTGTTTTTTTGTTCGTTTGTTCGTTCTATTTTATTTTAGTATTTTTTTCTTTTTCTTTCTCTTAATAAGAAGCACGAGCGAAACGTACTAGCGACATTGACGAGTTATCGACCACTTGAATATCTTTACCTGGAAGTTTTGTAGCTGCAAGAAAATCTATGAGGCGAGAGATCGTCGGAGTTTGGAACGCGAAGACTTCGGAACGCGTTCAAATCGAATGTTATTAGAGGCTGTTCGCAGGAACATTCGTTGCCATTTCACGAGGAAGCTATTCGCGGTCGTAAGAGACCGCAAAACGGAACAGTGGTAGCGACAGGCAGCGTAGTTGACGAGCCTCTTTTCAGTTCTCTCTCTCTCTCTCTCTCTCTCTCTCTTTCTCTCTCTTTCTCTCTCTTCTCTCTCGTTTTCCACGTCTAACCGAGAACCGATCATCATCGCGAACTGGTAATCAGCCGTTGAGGCTTGCCTTTGCTTTTCTTCGCTCTAGTCTCTTCTCTTCTTCTTCATCTTTTCTTTTTTTCCTTCTTCTTCTTCTTCATTCTCTCTCTCTCTCTCTCTCTCTCTCTCTCTCTCTCTCTCTCTCTCTCTCTCTCTCTCTCTCTTACTCTCTCCATTCGTTCTCTAAACTCACTTTGCCCCTCGCCGTGCGCAAATTGTCTTCCGAGAATGGTAAGTTCGAGATTACAAGGAGGTTCAACGTTCTCGCTCGTTTAGTCTCGCCAACATTGTTTCATTCGTGTTTTCCACCCATCCACGCGGAAATACCAATGTATAACCGTGACCGATCGATCTATTAACCGAAGGCACAACTTCGTTAATGGACCAGGATATATGTGCATGATTGACAGAAAGAGAGAGAGAGAGAGAGAGAGAGAGAGAAATTCATTAGCTCACGTTAGGTATCTCAACGTGCGTTGAATGTTTTTTTTTTTTTTATATCTATTAACGAATAATCTAAGTCCGATCGATCCATTAACATTTGATTTATCATCCGTTAAATATATTCCATTATACATTAATTTAAATTTATCAAAATTTTTATCGACCCCGATATCAATCATACGATCCTCCAAATCCGATTTATTTGTCATTTATCATTTACTTACGAAAAATACAATCGTGTTCCCTTTGTCATTTTATCGTATAAGTCTCGTATAACATCGTGTAACAATTTCCGAACTAATAATCCTAAGCGATATTTACTTTGAAGCTTCCTTACACGATGGACGTCGATATAAGCAATCCATCGGCATTGAGCAGCTCGCTGAACATATCACAAACGGGGGAGATACCGGTCGGTGTATTACAAACTTGGGCCCTGGCTTTACATTGCGGACCCTATGACGCCGAAGTAGACCTTAGCCTACGGATAAACGTATCCGTATCGAGGAAGAACACAACGAGTTTAGAATTTAGACGGAAGAAGATTTGTTTGAAGGAGAAGAGCGGCTATGCAGGACCCGAAGAGGTTTTAGTCGCTGCTTCGGGTTCTACTTCCGGTGGACAGGTGTTCTACGCGGCCATCGGATGTGCCTGTGCCTTCATAGCCGCCATATGCGTTCTCGTAGTGGCCTATTACGTTCGAGATAAGAAGGCCAGAAGGCATAGGGATCCGTTACAGTAAGTCGATTTCTTTTACTTCGTTTATTTTCATCGTAAAAGGTATATAATGGCCTACTTCGGATAATAAGGACGGTTATGCGATTAATATCAACAGTAACGCATTTTAATATGTCCTATGTTATTCGTTCCTTATTAAAATGATCTCATCACTTTTCTTTATCTCTCACGATATACACATATAATACAAATATATACAATATATTGGCACTGTATATACATACATATGTGTGTGTGTGTGTGTGTGTGTGTGTATATGTGTATAAGAAACAAGAGACGATTTTAAAAAAGGAAGAAAAAAACGAATCTCAATAATAAATCTTAAATCTTAAATGATCTTAATTCCAAAGTCAAACGAATTTTAATATAATAATAATTTACGAGGATTTATTTCGTCGTTAAATATTGAATAAAAAAAAAAAAACTAAACGTTCGTTATAGATATACAAAAGATATTTATATTGAAAAATAGAGAAAGAAGCATCCGATACGAGACATTGTTTTGATACAAGGACGGTGACTCGATTGTATTACGCTCGTTGTTATCGTTGTCTGATGTAAATAATAAGGCACGAGAAAACTATATACGAACTTATTATCCTCGTAGAGAGTCCAGAGGTCTCAGTTCGGCGTGTAGCGTTGAACGAGGAACAGGGGTTGGTCCGGCGCAAACCTTTCTATCTCCAGAAACTCCGCCACCCTCGGCGTCTGGAGCATCAGCATCCACTTATAGAAGATTAGACGACAGACCAAGTCGAGAGCTACATGAAAGAATTCAAGAGATCACCGTACAAAGGTAAGGAAAAGTGTCGTGTCTGTTCGTTGATCAAAAAAAAAAAAAAAAAAAAAAAAGAAAAAAAAGAAAAAAAGGGAAAGAAAAGAATAATAATTTATTTCATTGGCAATATGTAAGTTATCTTTTTTATTATATTAAATTGCATATATCTTTTTATATTACGTCACGTATCGTACAACGATAATAAAACGAAGCATACGCTCGCAAAAGAACACTCGGTACTCGAAATATTTTTTAATAAAAAAAAAAAAAAAAATTTTTAACAAGTGTAGTCTCTCGAATCGAGAGATAAGAGAGCCTAAGAGAAAGGAAAAGAAAAGAAAAGAAAAGAAAAGTAAAGAACTATGTCTGAGAGCACACACGATTACGAGGTTATCGACACTCCGATCGACTTTCGTGCCAGATCAGGGCTTAAAATACATTCACGTCAAGGCCTGGCTTCAAGTAACGTGTACGTAGGTACAGATATGCGGAATGAGTCACACGAATAATATAAATTACGAATTAGCAGATATCCGTTACGTATTTTTTATTTTTGTTTTTTCTTTTATTATATCAAAAAGATCATTAATTTATACGTACTTATTGGCGATGTATAATATTAACGATATTATATCCGTTTAAACGAATGACCTTTAACATCGAACAAAGTGAATAATTTCATTTTGTTTCGATTTTTCCTTCGGCTCTCCTTGACAACCTGACCGAGATAATTAACCGAGTAATAAATCACGTAAGCCATTTAGTAACTTAGAATCGAAACGAGGTTGGTTGTGTTGATCCTCTAAACTCCTACGATTTGGTGCATTAGCCAGTGCGACGTAACTTTACGTTACAATGTGTACGTCGCTTGATACGACAGGAGCCATTAATTTACATTTCCCTTTCCCGTTTCACAACGGCGGTCATCGTATTACATCGTGTCCTTTTGTTACTTTGTAGATGCAGGGTGCGTCTTCTCAGCATAGAAATGGAGGGCACCTTTGGTCGCGTGTACAGGGGTAGTTATCACGAGGAGGGTGCTTCGTCTCCGAGGGACGTTCTAGTAAAAACAGCCGCCGAGCACGCCTCACAGTCGCAAGTGAGTCTTCTTCTTCTTCTTCTTCTTCGTCTTCTACCTCTTCTTCCTTCCATTTTAGTTCCTTTTTCGTTTTTAATTTTTTTATTCTTTTAAATATAATGGAAATATTGAAATTATTTAATCGCGTTGCTTTACAAAATATCTCGAGGTATAACGCCTAATTCCGATACGAATTAATTTTGAGAAGAAAAACAGATAAATTCAATTTTGAAAACGAACGAGATTCGTTTCGCGTTTTATTCTATTTTGTACTCGATTTAATTCTACGCCTTCAGCTTTACAACATTGTTAACAAACGAAGATACGATATGTCACGGAGTACCATTCGTTGGTATAGACTATAGTTGATGCAAGAAAGGAAAATGAAAAAAAAAAAAAAAGAATGAGAGAAACGATGAATATTAAATGAACGGATTATCGATTTTATTTAATGACGTCCACTGCAACGTCAATAATCCTTCTCGTCACTATAAGCGAGTGTATAGCTAAAGTCGAGACGACGTAATAATACAACGATGAATTCTACTAAGCTAAGCACGTTATCGTTTCTAGGTCGCCCTTCTTCTACGAGAAGGTTTAGCTCTTTACGGCTTGAGTCACCCAGCTTTACTCCCCGTTCTTGGTGTCTCGATCGAGGACAGAAGCGCGCCCTTCCTACTTTATCCTCATACCGGTTACAAAAACATGAAGAGATTCTTACTAAGGTGCAAGCTGAGCAGCGAAGGGCCACCGAGGGCTCTTACCACTCAGGAAGTCGTCGAAATGGCACTTCAAGCTGCCAAAGGGGTTCAGTATCTTCATAGGAAACGACTTGTCCATAAAGATCTGGCTGCGAGGAATTGCGTGTAAGTCCTAAGGATCCCTATTTATTCCCTAATAATGCACGAATAGTTTTACCTTTGTTTATGTTTTTTTCCTTTTTTTTTTTTTTTTTTTTTATCGAGATAAATTTGAGATAAAACCCAACGACGTATATCTGTGAACGTATGTATATCGTGCGAGACACGACTGACGGTAAAAATTACGATGCGGAAAAAAAAAGTATATATATATATATATATATATATATGTATGTATGTATATGTATGTATGTATATGTATATATGTATGTATGTATGTATGTATGTATGTATGTATGTATGTATGTAGGCACGTCTCTTCGTGGATTCGTGACATAATTTGCAGATACCGTGGTAATTGAAGTGGTGGCTGGCATGTCGTTGTCGTCACCGTAATCATAAGATGAAATTAAAATTATTTTTAAATGCGCATACGTGGAATTTAATAGTATTTGTTATTATGGATATTCGATTTTTATCGAGAATTACAAATGCATTTAGAATTGATCGAGTGATAAGGTACAATTAATGAATGTATTATACTATACGAAGATACGATAGTATTCGAGTAAGAAATGAAAGAAATTGACGATATACTTAATATATCCGTTAGTTCCATAATTGTACCGACATTTCCGAAGGGTTAATTAGAGCGAGATGTATCACATGTAGGCACACTGTATGTACCTCCCTCGTCTCTCTCTCTCTCTCTCTCTCTCTCTCTCTCTCTCTCTCTCCCTCTTTCTCTTTTTCTCTTTCATGTTGAATAACTGAGAGACAACGAAAGATCCTTTTTTACGAGCACGCGCTACTCCCATCGGCCACTTTAATAAAGCGCTTCTCTAACACTGCCTGAGCAAGTCCCGAGGCCGTTATGTCTCGTTACCGAATTAATTGAGCGCAACGAATTAATTAAGCACCGTACACGGTTACTTCGGTGGCTCTTTAATTAGCGTTCACGTTGCTTTCGTCTTCGAAAGGTGATTCCGATGTTCTTTCTTCTTCTTTTATCGGTCTTGTTACAAAGGCTGACTCCTCCTCGTAATTAACCATATCTTTATTTTTTTATTTCCTTCTTTTTCGTGTTTTCTTTTCTTGATTTTTGTTGCTTTTCCCTTGCGTTTTTTGTTCCTTCTTTCTTAATTTTTTTTTTTTTGTTTTCTTGTCTTTTTTTTTTATGTTTTACGTCAAACAAAGCGAGTTTATCGAATTGAACGTGGCTGAGATGGAATATTATCTTTCGTATTTTCGTAGGGTCGACGACGATCTACGAGTTCAAATAACGGACAACGCCCTTGCTAGAGATCTCTTCCCTCAGGATTACCATTGTTTGGGAGATAACGAGAATCGACCAATCAAGTGGCTAGCCATAGAGAGTCTACTTGGTAAAACGTTTACCACTGCATCGGACGTTGTAAGTATAACATGTATATCTATATATATATATATACACATAAAATTCCTGAATAAACACAATTAGATCGATCCGCAATTGGATCGGATCTATAATCTATTTTGCATGACTATTAATTTCTGTTTCAATGATCACTTAATTATCTTACGCGTTCGCGTAAAAAAAAGAAAAAATAATCGTATCGGAAGGAATAAAAATTTGTTTCAATTGCTTTTTGAATCGTGACCGAAATTCGATTGAACTCTTCTCTCTTGTCAGGCTAATTGAGATTGTAGTTTTTTTTGTATATATTTATTTATTTTTTTGTTTCTTTCTCTTGACTTTTTCAGTGGGCGTTCGGTGTTCTCCTATGGGAATTAACTACGTTGGCACAACAACCCTACGTCGAAGTAGATCCATTCGAGATGGCGAGTTATCTCCATGATGGTTACAGATTAGCCCAACCGATCAATTGTCCCGATGAACTATTCGCGGTAATGGCCTATTGTTGGGCCATGTCTCCCGACGAGAGACCTACCTTCGGACAGCTCATAGTCTGTTTGCAAGATTTCCACACGCAATTGACGAGATACGTTTAATGTTCGTACTAAAAAAAAAAAAAAAAAAAAAAAAAGAAGAAAAAAAATAGAAAAGAATTCGTTTAGCCGTCGAACGAAATCGAATTAATTTGTTCTTTTTCTTTTCTTTTCTTTTCTTTTTTTTTTTTTTTCTTTCGAAAAGAGATGTGTGTGCGTGTGTTTGTGTATATAATACTCGTTAAACAGGGTGACCAATTTTAATCTACGAAGATAAATATTTCAAAAAGTAGATAATTATATAAAGAGAAATGAAATATGTGTGTATGTGTGTGTGTGTGTGTGTGTGTGAGAGAGAGAAAGAGAGATAAAAAAAATGAAACAAGATCAAAATGGTTCATTTCCACGTATTTCATTTTTCTTTTGATTTTTTTTTTTTTGTACTATCCCACGTACAAATACTTTCCAAAATTCGTTGCCTTTTAATTTTTGGATCACTCTGTATATACTTGCTATATCTCGTTCAAAGTACTTACTCTTGCAAATTCGCACGTCGTTTTCACGTGTCGCTTATTTCATTCGAAATCGAATAACTCGAATAACTCGAATAATCCATGCGTTAAATATCGATCCTACCCAACTGCCGGCAAGCATTTTGTCTTTCCTTCGCCATATCAGCCATGATACGTAGCCTAGATTTGAGAGGACGGTCAAGCATCGGATGATACTTAAGTAAATTATGATCGGAACGTCACGATTGGGAATATCGAAAAGCGATCTATCTTCTTCTATTTATGAAAGATTTAAAAGGGAGTTTCATCGAAATAAATTCGATAGTCGGCATATAATATGGTACGTTGTATGTGTATACATATACACTATATAAAATAGCATTGTGCATTTACAATCGATCAGCTTTTTATTGCTCGAATGAGAACGTTTCGAATTTTCGCAAAATGAAGCAAAAAAAAAATAGAGATAAAAAAGGAAAAAAAAATTGATAGAGAGAAAGGAGAAAAAAGGAAGAAAGAAAAGGATCGCGTAAACGTAGGAAAGAGAAAAAAGAAAATGCTTCCCTTGCCACGCTAGTCTTTCGACTGTGCCAATTCCTTTTGTATTTTTGTACATACTTACTCGTATTAATTCGCCGTGCGCACCGTATATCTTATATATGTATATTTAATATTATCAAAAGCGTAGATAGCTTTACGCTTAAAAACAAAACAAAAAAAAAAAGTCCAATCAGAGTAAAATTCTGAAAAAGAAAGATATTCTCTATGTAAATATATATATATATATATATATATATATATATATATATATATATATATATATAAACGATTATAAATTTGCGTTCATTGAGTCGAGAGAATCGGAGCGTTTCAAAATTATGTAATTGTTTTTTATTTTTTTTGTTTTCTTAATATCGCTGGGAAATAAGGGGGAAGGTAAAAAGGTTATAGATTATTTTCTTTAGCCTCGTCTCTCTAACGACTCGTCGAACTTAGTATAAGTATTTCATTTAAGAGTCGCTATTGAATGTACAAACTCCGCCAGGATCGTTGCAAGTCAGGAAAAGAAAAAAGGAAAAAATAAATTTATAATGCGAACGAAAAAAAAAAAGAATGGAAAAAAAAAGAAGAAGAAGCGATACGATAGAGATGACTTCTTCCCCTCTCCACCTCCACCTCCAACTCCACCTCCCCTCTCCCGACCCGTTCGTTCTCCACGTGACTCCGGAAGGAAAATATCATAAAGATCGTTTCCTCTGATCCTCTTTTCTTCCACCTCGTTTTATCTTCTTTTTTCCCCTCTTTTTTTTCTTTTCTTTTCTTTTCTTTTCTTCTTCCTCCTCCTCCTCCTCCTCCTTCTCTTCTTTATTTCGAAAGCTCAAACCCCCTTCTTTATTAAACCCTCTCGAACACCACCGTCGCAACATCGACTATTTTCGTCTTCTTTCCCTCGAACGTCTATGAAAGAAGAAGAAGAAGAAGAGGAGGAGGAGGAGGAGGAGGAGGAGGAGGATAACTTTGGCTTCGGTTAAAAGTAAGAGAAGAAAAAGGCGAAAAGAAAGGTCGAAGGAGTTTTTGTTTTCTCAGAAATCGTTCGTCAAAGGCGAAAAGAGATACGTGGCAATGCAAGTCGGTCCTGTAATACGCGCGTGCTGTTGCCGTTCCTGCTGCTGATGCTGCTGTTGCTGCTGTTGCTGCTGCTGCTGCTGCTGCTGCTGCTGCTGCTGCTGGTATTGCTAATGTTACTGTTACTGCTAATGCTATTGCCGCTACGTCGTCGTTCGGACGGCGTCAGTTGACAAAATTAATGGCGCATCTCTGACGTCTTGTTTAAAATGACAAATGGCGGCAGCCTAGCTTTCTCCCTCTTTCTCTTTCTCTCTCCCACTCTCTCTCTCTCTCTCTCTCTCTCTCTCTCTCTCTCTCTCTCTCTCACTCGTCTCCCTTTCTCGCGACTCGTAACAAGATACATCGAGCGTGATACGATGCGTATAGAACGGAACGGATCCGTAAACGAATGCGATGAATTCGTTTTGCTTGACGAGATTGAAAGAGAGAGAGAGAGAGAAAGACAAAAGTTTAATTAGCATGTTTATATTCGTCGGTGAACGTCACGGAAAAGAAAAAAAAAAAAAAGAAAGAAAGAGAAAACGTAATCTTCGGATGCATCGTTAAATTAGATGCAAGGATGACTATGGGTAATGTACGCGATTGTTTCGATACATGAAGAAACAACCATGATCATGATATTTTTTTTTGAAGGATAGATCTCATTGATTTAAATAACATTGGTTTAACGTAATAATATTATCGTTATGTTAATCTTATCACACACACATATATATATATATTTTTTTTTTCTCTTTACATATACCTATACGAAATTATTATTATTATCATCATTATTATTATATACATATATTATTATATAATATTATATAATAATATAATAAATAATAATATTATATAATAATATAATAAATAATAATATTATATAATAATATAATAAATAATAATACATATATTATTATATACATATATTATTATTCATCAAAATTATTATTATTATTATTATTATTATTATTATTATTATTAATAATAACGAAAAAATTAGATTATACGACATTGAGAACGATTGACGTATATACGAATGAACTTAACATAAACGGTATTAACATAATATCGATTGAATATTCATATTTTCAAGCGATGGCATAAAAGTCAATAACGTACGAAAAGAGAAAAGAGTGCCATGAAGGAAGCATATATGTATAATCGTTTTCTCGGTGGGACGTAAATATGTAGCATATTTACATCGTCGGAAAGCATTATCGTGCACGAGCCACGATTCCACAATAATGCACGTCCGATTAGACACGGTACATTAGGCGCTCGCTTTCCTACGCTCCATCAAACGCACACCAATGGCTACGGCTACGAGTGAGTTTAACAACCGAGCTAGGGGTTCTTGGGAAACCGGAAGCTGGTATGTACGCGTACGTGTGAAAAAGAACGTAACCCCTGACAGATAATGTCGGAACGTATACAGTAAACGAGCGTAATCGTTCGTCTCTTAGAGTCATGTCTAACAGCGTACGTTCTCATCGATGCTTGTAAAAAGTACAAATTAGTGTTTCTCGTCATTTTTGCCGTAATCATGTCTTCCAATTTTCGATAAAGGAAAAAGAAAGATAGATAGATAAAGAGGGGGGGGGGAGAGAGAAGAAAAATTTATTTACATATTTAGTGCTTTATTACGATATTTTTATAAAAAAAAAAAAAAAAAAAAAAAAAAAAAAGGAAAACGAAGTACAAAATACTACAAACGATAGAACATAGTAATGGTATATAGAAATGAAAATATAAATAATAAATAGGAACATTTTTCAAATTGATTTTTATTAATTTATTATTTTATTGAAATGTTAACGTTTTGTCAATGCGTTACTTGCAATCTCAGGCAAATATATTAATAACAAATCCAATTGACTCGTATTTGCAATATTTAACATTAATATAAATTAAATTTCGAGCACAATAATTATACAAGTTATTATATTTTTATATTTTTAAAATGGTACACGTAAAAAGGGATATGCAGATATAATACAGATGAATATAAACAGATAAAAAAGAAGACAAAGGAGAGAGAGAGAGAGAGAGAGAGAGAAAGAGAGAGAGAGAGATAGTGCTATTTCTATACAACCAGGCTATCTCGTAACGTCGAAGGATCCCAAAGGATTTACGTAACTCGACGAGAGACTAGAAACGATTCATTGTTGCGAGCGTGTCACGAGAGTAATCACGCATGTGTATGTACGTGTGTCTACGGTTTCCGAGTTTAAACGTAATCCATGATATCATTCGAAGCAAAGGGTCTGGTGTATGAATTTCTATTCAAACCAACCGAAATAATCGGATTCAAATTCATAGAAAAATTATTCTTATCGGTGTAGAATTTATTTCGATGTTAAGGAAAAAAAAAAGGAAAAAAGAAGAAGAAAAAAACAAACAAAAAGATAGAAATTCAACAATTAAATAACGTTTTGAATGACTATTGAGGATGATATGAGGTATGAACATATCGCTAAAAGCTAAACTTTGAGATTGTAACGTCAAAACAAAAGATCACTAACGAACACTCGACGTTGACGGATATGAAGGAAGAAAAGAAGAGAAGCGCGTTTATTTAGCAAGTTGCAAAAGGCCTATTCGCTGGGCAACGACGAACGGATTTAATGAATTTCAATGAGCTCGACGACCCTTCGCTCGACGGCAAACTTTGGGCAAACATCGAGGCCGCTTTACAGGCCGACTAAAATTACTATCGGGCGAGTATATGTAGTCACTGCAATCATGGGATTCTAGGGTGCATTTTGGAGTAGCTATTTCCCCTATGCATGTATGCATGTATGCATCTACGGTAGGTATGTAGGTATGTTGCATATATATGTATGTATATGTACACACACACACACACACACACACATATATATATATATATGCACTTAGGAAACGACGAGCTGCAAGATAATATCGTCTGTGAGCTATAGTATTATCCGTGTATGTGTTTGCGAGTGTGTGTGCAGCTCGCGAGCACGCCTTTTGCCGTTCATTCACAACGAACTCCTGGTGGTCTAAGAGCTCTCTCCGTCCTCACCCTTTGTTTTTCTACCGACGTGCATACTCCGCCGTAATTAACCGGTCGTAATTACGCGCGATAAAGTGCATGCCGCTCGTCTTCCGAGTTGCACGCTACTTTCTTCCTTACGGGCTTTTCGACGATCCCGTTCACGCCTATATAACCCACGAATTTATGTATTTCTCCGATTTAACGATAACGCGACAACTGGGATTTGCTAACGACATGTAATACTATAATAACGTAAAGGGCGACTTCTTACTGATTAAACGCGTCAATTTTTTTTTTTCTTTTTATAGAGATTTATGAAGACAAACTTTCGTCTGATTGCTTCGTTGAAATACATATATATAATAAATACATATATAATTTAATAATTAATTAGATTAATAATCGTTATTTTTGTGAAATTTAACATCTAATATTTATATCGTTAATTGGTTCTTATACATTTTCTTATACCTATATAGTTTGAAATAATGAATGTTAATAATAGGATATTAGAGACTTCAATTCTTAACGGCGATCGACGATATTTAAAAAAATTCAATCGTAATCCTTCATCGTTATCTATCACGTCGAGACTGTCAAAGTTGAATCATCGATTCGTTTATAGTAAAAAAAAAAAAAAAAGTCGTCTCGATTAATAGGAATAATTATCTCGTATCTCCTGATGGATAAGTTCAGGAAACAATTAAGATCAAACAATCCGAGTCATCCGGTAGAAAAGAATAGTCGTCTTCCCTATTTCTTTATCTTTTTCTTTTCCTTTCCTTTTATTTTATTATATTCTTAGGATTCGCGAAGGCCATCGTAATTTTCTCGTCCAACGATCGTTATTATCTCGCTAGTATCTCGTATATTTCTTCTCCCTACTCTTTGTTAACAAAAAAAAAAAAAAAAAAAAAAAGAGAACGACAATAAAGAGAACGACGACGACATTGACGTTAGTAACGACGATTCGAATTTTGTCTTTCATTCGGTGTCGACGAAATAAAAAAAGATCGGTCAACCTTTTCGCGTCTCTCTGTTATACTTTCAATTATTTTTTTTTCCCTTTTATCTCTATCTCATATGAGATGAGGAAACTCACAGGATGGTGGTCGATCATTTGTCTTACTATTATCCTTACCGAGGACACCGCGTGCGATTTGAACGTCTCTTCGAAGATCGATCTCGACTCGAACGAGATCCAACTAACGTCCACCGATCGTCCTGTCATCGTCTCAAACCAAAGAGAAAGGATCGTCGATGTTCAAAGGGAACCTTCGATACGCATCAACGAACAATCGAACCCATGGTTGCGTCGTACGGGTCAATCCTTCGTAAGATCAAGTTTCTTAGAAGATTTGAGAAAACGAAGGACGCATCTATCATCCGTGAGCATTACTTTCGTAGAATCAATTAAATACCTTTTTATGTCAACTTCATTTTCGAATATATATATATATATATATATATATATATATTTCCCTCGAGGTTTTATCTATCCTAATTAACATAGATTTTGGTGACGATTAAAACAGACAAAAAAAAATTTTAACTTTAAATGTCCATTTATATTAAAGAACCGATCATGCCGATCGATGTATTTACGATTATATATTTGTATCCATGTATCTTCTTTTATCCCAAAAACGTAAAATTTATCGTCGCATTATTGAAAAGAAGAGAGACAGAGAGAGAGAGAGAGAGAGAGAGAGAGAGAGAGAGAGAGAGAGAGAGAGAGAGAGAGAGAAAACAGAAGAAAAAGAAAGTGAAAAGAACGAGAAGCAAAAAAAAAAAAAGTGGAAAGAAGTCGATTTGAATTAGATGAATGGCTCTGTAAAATGATGACTTATGCATTTCTATAGCGGGACGGATATTATAAATTCTGGACTTGTAACTCGCGATTCCATTTCGTAGGAAAAGGAAATAAAGGAAAGGAAGGAGAGGGTTATACGGGGAATGTTAACGTTTCATTTATTTCCGTTGAAACAAGAAATACTCGAGACGCGCGTACCGCGTAAAATCGTTTTACGAGTCTTTCCAACGACGTAAACTGTAAAAAGTATGACTTTTATGGCGAGTGGCGCGTTTCAGTCGTATTTCCTTACTTCTCGTTTATCTTTAATGTAAAGTACCGAAGACCTAGTTTCGTTTTCAAAAAAAGAAAAAAAAACCCGGCGCAAGTTCATTAATTTCATTTGGATGAATATTAAAATGCGACAACCCGGTGGTAGAACATTTTTTTTTTTTTTTATTTACCGCAATGCAATCGATACGAACGTGCGAGTGAATTATTTCAAATAATTTACATCGAATGACAAATTTTTTGAATCTGAACTACTATTAATTACGATATAAAACTCTGATTGCGACGATATGAATCATACGAAACGCATTCGTACGACGATTTTACATTTAAAGACAAAATTGGAATTGTTTTATCGTATTCGAAGCCGAATTTTTGTTTTGCTTTTTGTTTTTTTTTTTTTCTTTTTTCTAGGGATCGCCGACAAACACACCGGCAAACGCTGTTGTAAACAACGTACGAATTTTTTTAAACGGAAACGAGACGGAAAAGGGATCGAATGTTGCGTCCTGCGAAAATGGTATTTGCGACGTATCGGTTTCGTCGAAAATCAACGAGGAGGGAAACATTGTGACGGACATACACATCACCATAATCACAAACACGAAGCCGGGCATCGAGGTCGGCGAAATTCCGGTTATCGATGGATTTCGGGGCACAGAAGAGAACGCGGCTCGCCCGTCATCTCCCGTGTTTCGTCCTCTCGATCACCCCGTGAAACCAACTTTCACTCATCTTCCACGTAACGACATACCGCAAGTAATGTTTCCTTCCTTTTATTTTTTATTAATTTATTTTTTCTTCTTCCTTATTTATTCTTCTTCCCCTTCCTCCACCCTCCTCTCCTCTTCACATCGAACTCGTCAATTTTAATTAAAAGTTTATGCGAAACGAAAGTGTACACTTGCGCGACGTCAATTTATTTTTCGATTGCCTATTGACTGTAATTAATTCAATTTATTTCCAATCTCTCGCTAATAAAATGTACGAAAAGTATACGAGAGAGAGAGAGAGAAAAAAACAAAAAGAGCGAAGAGAAAATGTACACGAGACTTTATTTCTACGCTATTTGCATAAAATAAATATGAAAATGTTCGTAATAAGAATTTCGAGAAATCAACGTCGAGATACATTGTAAATATCTCTTAATTAAGCTCGACAATGACGTCGTGCAAGCTATTTTAATTTATATAATGTCTCGGAGATTACCGGAGATGATAATGACAATTTGTTTGCAATTATGTTTAGAATTCTTTTTTTTTTATCTTTCGTAATCTTTCGTACTCTTACTTTTTTTTTTTTTCTTTTTTTGTCGATTACGTCAGGTTCAAGTCCGCGGATTTGTGGAACCAAACAACGGAGAAATTCATTTTCAAGATCGGAGAAACTACGGGAGGATATTTCCGACTTGGTATAACGGGCGGAATCATGAACAACGTGCATACAACAAGGGTTTTCAAGATTCTAGGTCGTGGCTTCCGCGAAGAGTTATTGTCGACGATAAGATCGAAGCGCCGCTTAGTAATACGAAGCAATCCAAGGAATAAAAGATTTCTAGATGCTAGAAACAATGCGACTATCATCGTACGGTGATTCCTTCGTTGAGTATGTAAATGTGAATGAAAAACACAACAACAACAGCAACAACAACAAAAAAGAACGTAAGAAAGTAAAAGAGATAGGAAAGAGAAGAAATATATTGTGCAAAATACTGATATACGTTAAAGTAGTTCTTCTTTATTCTCTGTCAAAATAGAAATACAATATTTGGATTAATAATAAATACGAAAGAGTCTAAAACACGATACTTTTAGCAGATGCGGCGAGCTATTCCTTTTATCTTTTTTTTTTCCTTTACTATTTTCTTCGATTTTTTCTTCTTCCTCTTTTTTTTTTTTTTTTTTTTTTTTATTATTCCCTTCTATTTCCTGCACATATGAGGTAGTAATATTTATAATGTGGAACTTGAAATTTTTTATTAGTTACCCTGAGAAACGAACATCTTGCTTCAAGCTCGATGCAAAGATTTAATTTAATTGAATGTGCACATTTGCATATACATGTAGGTATAAGTATATATAGACACACGCACACACACGCACGCACACAAATAAACAAACAAACACAACATGTATATTATTAGTACATTATGTAAGATTATTTATCTTGAACAGTACGGAAGGTAATTTTTCCATTGTCATTTACTCCAGTGGTCGCCGATTTGTGAGCAATAGTTTTTCCACTGCCATCCGTTGCACTGGAAGAATGGGAGCTAGCAAAAACACCATATTGTCCTCCTGATGGTGGTGGTAACTCATTAGCAAATCGAGACTCTATTCCTGGAGCGGCCTGTATCATTGACGATAACGAATTATAATCGTTTATTAATATCTTCATTCAAACTGACGATTAATTTTATGATTTAAAAAGTCTAAACGTCATTTTTAGGAATCTCGGATAACTTGGTCGTATAATTTTTTTTTTTTTTTTATAATTATGAAGTAAACAGTTAACCGTAAGATAATTTACAGGGGAACAAATTAAGAACTTACAGGATTTATCTGACCAGCCTGGAAGCCACCTCCAGGCCCGACACTAATGCTCGAAATAGCAGATTGCAATCCCGGATCAGATGAACCCGGACCGGAACCTAATCCATTGTTTGCCTCGAATATCCTATTTATAAAAAAAAAAAAAAAAAAAAAAAAAATAATAATAATGATAATAAAAGAATAAAAAAAATATCTTCACATAAAATATTTTCAGGTAGAACGAAAAACTCACGCTCGTTGTTGCGCTTCGATTTGTGCTTGAATAGCCCTGAAATGATCTTCCATCATGCGTTGGTGAGCAGCGAAATCGTTGCCAAAATCTTGGCCAAATCCAGTTTGGGGAAAATTGAAACCAGGATCTGTGGAACGTGCAATATCATTCGTATAAGATTCTCTGTTGGATCTTATTCGAAGTGACTTTTAACCCTTTAACAATTTATATCGTTCAAAATGGACGACAAGAGAAAAACAGTTAGGTTAAAAATTTTCACAAATATATCCTTATCATTTCATGACATTGTTAAAGGGTTAATTGAACTTATATGTATTGAACTTATGAACATATAATACTTCATATTGCTGGTGCAATAGTTTACGCGACGATTTCTGTTCCTTTTAGAAAAGAGAACTCGTTTATGCGTCTTACGAAGTACAGTTATACGAAATATACTTATACTTGACGTATCGCTTTACATCCATTAATATACTAAGCGATCGTTCGTCTACAAATTCATGATCTCAGATATACAAGGGATTCGCATTATTCTACGTCCTTATAATTCCCTTTCTACATGATTTAATGATTTAATCTCTTTAATATATGTTTTAAATTGTACCTACGTTAATAATTTGTAAACATTTTAACTACATTAAATAACAGCGTTGAAAAATTGATTTATTTTCATTTTCGTAATTACGAATTACTTTTCAAATCATACCCGTTCAAATAACATTCAGTACGAATTCTTCAGCGTAATAACGTTTTTCGAATAACTGTTAGAAATGTGATTTAAATACTTGTCGATATCGATCGTCGGATTAGACTATTGTGTTCCTACCTATGATACCAGGAGAGTATGCTGGATTATCCATATATCCCATTCCAGCGTTATTGTCGGGGAATGCACCACGACTATTAAACGACGGTGCGGAACCGAAGGAAGCACCGGCAGATGCACCAGCGTAACCAGGCCCGGAATTAGTCCAGGCATAATTAGGTCCCTGAGCCGTATTCGCGGCCGGATAATCGAAATTGGGCGTGTAGGGGCCACCGTAAAAAGGACTTGGGAAATTTAGTGGGCCAATCGACGGTATAGAGTTAGGATTACCAAACGGGTGTGCATTGTTACCGGTTGGCGTATTACTCGTAGATTTAGGCTTGTCGTCCGCGTCGAAAGAAGAACGCGAGCTTGTGATTGGTTTCGTAGGATTACTTTGAGGAATGTCATTGATCGGCCATGTATTGCCGGGAGTATATCCGTTGGGAGTATAGAACGGATTATTAGAATAGAATCCACCGCGTGAATCGTACATTGGATAACCGCCTGGGTTGCCCGATGATGCACCGGCACTGGCGAAACTACTGGCCGATGCACTCGCTGATCCTCCGGGGCTATTATTGGTACTGGTAAATGCATAGTTAGGACCGTAAGGTGGTATAGAGTTAAATCCAGGGAATGGATAGCCACCACCGGCCGATGGATTACCGGAATTTAACATCGACGGTGAGGATGGACTCTTCTCTTTGTTATCAGTCGTATCCGGTTTTATACGGGGTGACACAGCCGATGGTTTTTTCTCTGGTTTTTCGTCGGAGTTGGTAGGCTTCGATGGGGAATCATTTTTCTCTTCGAAGGCCGATCTCGAACCCAATTCTGGTTTGCTCGTTGCTTCGGTAGTAGGTTTAGTAGTCGTCTCTGTTGGCGTAGTGTCTGATTTAGCGGTTGTGGCTTCGGTGGTGCCACTTGTAGGTTTAGTAGGCTTAGGGGTCGTTGCGGGGGTAGCTTTCGTAGTGGTAGGACTCGCTGTGCTGGGACTCGCTGTGCTAGGACTCGCTGTGCCAGGATTTGTAGTGGTAGGACTCGCGGTGCCAGGACTTGCAGTGCTAGGAGTCGTAGTACCAGGTTTCTTATTCTTAGAACTAGTGCTGTCCTCGGTGCTCTTTGTAGTAGTCGTAGTAGTCGAATCGGCCGCACGTTTTATTATCCTGGCTATATCGTAGTTTTCACCACCCTTCCTTTCAACATCTTCATCGATAAAAACATAACACACACGTAGGATTATCCGATTAATTATATTTCCATTTTCATTAAATTTACATACATCGTAATCATGCCATTAGTCCAAGAGGAAAGTTATTCGAATTCCTTTACAAAACACAAAGCACAGTTAAAGTTTCGACGTGAATGTTAATTAACACAGAAGTAGAATTTATTTGATGATTATTATTCGACGTACGTGGTACTTTTTAAAAATTCATATATAATCGTTTCGACGTTATCAACGAAAGAAATAACAAAAATATTTTTCGTATCGTGTAAATATGATAAAGCACGTAAACGTTTCTACTCGATATATATATATATATATATATATATATATATATATATATATATATATATATATATATATATGCTTGGACGCGATAATATTCAATTTATAAATATCATATTGTCAGTAAATTTAATATTTGATATAAAGAGATCTTTTTCAATAAATTATCTATTCGTTTTGAGATGCTATTATGGTGATGAGATGAAGAACGATAACGAAAAGTAAAGAGGGAGAGAAGGAAAGTATCGATGCTTCTCTTTGGGTCAAGGTTGGGAACAGAAACGAGGTCATGGTTCAGAAACGTCTCGGTTGATTATTTTACTTTGAACCGTGATACTTGTCGGCTTACATTTATATTACATGCAAACTATGCTGCACCGCTCAATATCGCCATTGTTATTATACATACATTGATAGACGGACATGACTATCTATTTATTACCGCGATTATAGACATATATATGCATATATATATATATATATATATATATATATATATATATATATATATACATGGAGATGATGGTCTATCTTGCAAGTGCGATTCAATTGGATTATCGAATCATTTTGCCTATTAGACGAAACCGGAAATTCTTTTGAAGTATTAGAAATTGTTAAAAGACGTAATAGTTGAATCACATAAAGATTTTACAATCTTATAATATACGTTTATTTTATGATATTATTATCATACAAATTTCCTAATAATCTATAAGTAATTACGAAATATCTGTACGTAATTGGCTCTTAACGTTAATGTAAAATCTTTAAGACTTTTAAAAATGTTTTCGATCTTCCACGAATCTCCCGATATCGAATAATATTCAAATTAATTCGGAACTTTAAACATATGTTCGATGTGATTCGAGATCCACCGCTATATAACATACACATATAGGTACACACTTTATCTTATACACACTTATGTTTACTTCGTGTGTAACTGTATAACAGATATTTAAAACATATAAACGTTAGTATTTGCAGTACAGTTATAAAAAGAAAAATAAACAATTAAAAAATATGACTTATGCAGACAAATAAATGCATACGTAAGTACATAAATATTTTTACATGCATACAAAAATATGTAATAAAATCGATCGATCACTTCGGATTAAAAGAAAATAGGTGATACTTTGTCTCTTGATTTCCCATCTCGCGATTTGTTATATAAACGAAGTAGCCAAGACGTTTTCACAGACGGACGAATTTATGTCTTGACATCTTGTAATAATCTTTGAAATCCCGTCTCGGCAATTCCTTTTTAAATACACGAAGATGATTTGCGTTTACGTAAGACAATTTAGAATCCATCTTTTCTTTTATTATTTATAGCGTGCGATAGCTACTAAAAATGTTTCCCCGTATTTTTCACACCGCTTCACGATGTCCTCGAAGCGATCGACAAATTTTCGTCGTATATATATATTATATACACACACACACACACACACACAATATATATGTACACATTGTACATATATTCGCACGGTACGATACCGTGTCGTTGAAAACAAAAAAAAAATAAAAAAACAATTCCTTCCTTTATCGATCATTGTCTTCTGTCCATTATGTTGTTAGCATAGACGACACACATACACACACACAAACACACACATACGTATACACGAAAAACGATCGAATAAGAATTCTCTTATGTGTTAGTGAACGAACATGTCTCTTAGTATGCCATTTTCACGTATCCAAACGGATATACCTATCGTATGTCTAAAGATGTTACTTTTATTCTTGTATTAAAAATTTTTAATTACTTTTTTTTCTTAATCTTTTCTTTTACTTTATACTACTTTATTTTATATCAATTAATTCTTTATATTTTCGTTTTCGTTTGTTATTCTTTCTTTGTGTATGTTACTCACCTCTACGATGCCGGGCAGAGGGACGGAATTCGGCGTTGGATCCAACGAATGCAAAAAGAAGCAGTAGAGCGTAGATCCTGATATCCATCGCGCGTATAGATCGTCGAGATAGCGTGCCTTAATAACAGCAACAACAAAAATGCAAAAAGAAGAAAAGAAAGATAAAGGGAGAAAGAGAGAGAGAGAGAGAGAGAGAGAAAGAGAGACGAAAAAAAAAACAAGACAAAAAAAGTAGAATTGTTATTACGTTGTTCCGCCTTATTACTCTTCGTCGTATTTATACGTTGATATTACCACTGAACGCGCGAAAAAGAATTATCGCGATAGGAACGAATTCGGTTGTGCGTCGTTGTTGCAAGAGAATGACTGAGTCAGCTTGTGTTGGCGATCATCTTATATAGCATTCGCTCGTATCAACAACGCTACCTCCTGAAAGTATCTTCAAAGGCGCGATAGCCTGTTCGCGAAAACTTTTACGAGGAATAACTCGTCCTCACCGTAATAAATCGCGTGCGATTGGAACCTGCGAAATATTCTCCCAAAAAAAAAAAAAAAATAATAATCGTTTTTGAATCGCATAAATGAATATATTCGTGTATGTATATGTTCGTGCACGTATGCTACAACGACTATTTGTTATCGTCAATTTTTAAAAATTCACGTGTTATATAGATACCCAATAACAAATTGGAACTAAACGCGTTAAACGAGATTAATTAATTATGCACGTCCTTCTGATTTTTTTTTTTTTACTGCTGTTCGAAAACAGGAATCAAATATATTCATACTATTAACGTTATTGTATAATGAACGAATCAACCGTGCTTAGTTCAAGCTAAACTCGAATTTCGATTTTTCTATTTATATTCGTTTATATTTGCATGAGAGAAAGAGAGAGTGAGAGAGAGAGAGGGAGGAGGGAGAGCAGGAGGGAGACAGAGGGATAGAGAGAGGGAATTAAATTTTATTTTTATCATATATATGTGTGTATATATATATATATATATGTGCGTTCGAACATACGATTATAACGATAAAAATCTCATATCCTTTCATTGCGCTTTTTAGAATATCAATCGTTGACCTTGACAATGATCTTGTCTATTCTATGCTAGGTCAAAACAATCGTACGTAACCAACAAAATCTCATTCATTTATATACATATGTACATACATATGTATGTGTATGTATGTATATATTTAATGTTCGTCCCTGAAATTCTTAATCGTTCGAGCGAAATATTCGATAACCCTGAACGATAAAGTAACCAAGCAAGCGAAGATCAAAGTTGTTCTTGTTAATTAAATAATCAAATCGAGTCATTTCGATCTTTTCCTTTTCTCTCACTTTTCTCCATTTTTTTTTTTTTTTTTTTTAATATTAGATTCGATTCGAATTTTACGAGTTTTGTATGAGGACGAGAAGGAAAGATAAAATGAAATAAAACGAAATGAAGTAAAACGAAAATGAAATAAATAATGAAATAAAACGAAATGAAATAAAATAAGATAAAATAAAATGAATTCACCGTGGAGATAAAATGATTTTTCTAGTTGTTGTGTTACATCGTAGTACCAGAAGTAGAAACGAGTAATTATTTATAAGCAACCGGATCGTGACCAGTCTGGCATATCCTGTTACGTTGATAATCGATCGTCGAGAATCGAAGAATAACGTTTCTCGCACCCCTCGAGGAATAGTACGTCGTAAGGAAGAAGAATATTTGTCGATCTGCTCGATCGATCGGAAGATCAAATAATAATTAGACATAATGTGTATGGTTTATCGATTAATGGGTAGCAGCTATAAAATTGGTACCTAGCTTGTAAACTTCGAAGAATCTTTTGCATTAAATCGTTGAAGTTTTTAATCATAGAACGAAGGACATGGAGTATCACGTAAAGTCGTTATTTAAGAGATATGAATATCATAGGGGTGGGTGGGAGGGGAGGAGGGGAGTCTCCGATGATTCCTATGAAGTTTCATCATTTCGAATTAAGAGTATTCAAGACATAAGTACGTAACATGCGAACCTTTTTAAACGTATGTACCCTTTCGAATAATTTGCTTATATTATATATAAAAATTGGATAAATTAAATATACATAGGTATGTAGATTATTATACTTTTCGTATATTTATTTATTGTCCGTCCGTATAAAAAAAAAATATTTTTTGTGTGATAATAGTGAACTAACGACAAGAAGGAAAAACAATGGAGTAAATTATTTTCTGAAAAATTCTGAATGAACAAAAAAAAAACCCTATATATCGGTTTATCCAATATTATCGGAGCAATCAAACTGAATTAAAATCTTAGTCATCCGGGGCATTTGTCATTTTCAGAAAACGAAACGAGACAAAAGTGAAAATATCCTGATCGTTAGGATTAACGCGCGAGTATAATCGCGCGGAGATGAGTGTTGAAGAAAAATCGACGAACGAGAAGGCGTATCGTACGTAAATCATGTCGTTGTTTCATTATTGCAATATTGTCCGTCGATGTTTGTACAGATGTTGAACGTGCACGTGTAAAAATATATACGTGAATATATATGCATATCACGAATTTCTTTGTTTTCTTTTCTTTTCTTCTTTTTCATTTTTTATTTTTTTTATTTTTTGATACTTTGGAACGTTCGAATCTTCGTTTCGACTGTCAATCGAGCATCCTCGATTTTATCGGAAAGCCTCGAAAATTCGATCATGTTCCTCTTGGTCGTAATTTTTTTTTTTTTTTTTCGAAGAATCAACGCGTACCGATGATATCGGGCCATAACCTCCAAAGTTTTCCACTTATCACCAAAGACAAACAAAAGTTAGTATGAATCATCGAAAAGAGATCCTATAACAACATCTCGTCGGTTATTATTATTATTTGATACGAACGTGGCTGACGCTATTGATCATTATAATACTGGGAAATACCCATACTGGCGAAAGTAGTTTATCGCGTAATAATAATTCAATACAGTGAACAATGATTTCATTTTCATTATTAAAAATCTCTTTTTTCCTCGATACGTCGATTGATAAAAGTTCATTGTCAAGGTAACTTGAATTATATTATCGGTTAATTGAATTTAGACGGTATCTCAACGAGAGTATCGATTAAAAATCAAGATACAAATAGATCCGATAAAAACTTGTTAGATCTTTATCATAATATAATAATATAAATAATTATAATGGCACGAATCGAGGATTATTAGAAATTAACTGCGTTTACCTGGAGTCCGTCTAATCACGAACGACTTCAATACCAGCGGATACAACTTTGTACGTGTCGGTAATCGTTCTTTTTCCCTAGTGCTCCGTCTAATTAAATTGTTAAGAAATTATTTTGTATTTTTTCATTGTCCGGTTAAAAAGTAGATATTTATAAGTCAATGACGATCGAGGAGAACTCTGATTTTATGATTCTTTCGACGTCTAAATTTCTTTGCTTATAAGATCGGAAAATTTTCTTTTCGTTATATATTATATAATATTATTTTTCAAACTATTTCTTTCCTTTACGTATACTATTATGACAATTTCCGTTTTGTTAAATACAATACCATTTTTTTTCTTTCTTCCTCTGTTCTTTTTTTTTTTTTTTTTTTTTTTTTAATACTTTAAGCTGCAATAAAATACGAAAACAATTTCCAGCCGTTTAAATCGATCCTCTTAAAAAATTTCACCGATTCAGGTAGAAAGATACAAAAAGATTAATATACCTTTAGAGATGGATAAGGTAAATGGGACGACTCATTAGGTTAATGCTTTCCCTTTGCTATTGGTTTTGAAATTTTCCGAGGGATATAAAAGACGAGGACGACCATCGCAAATTTGTCAGTAGCCTACGATATTTCCTAGTGCAAAGAGGTTATATTTGAGAAAGAATGCGTGTAAAAATGGTGAAGATAATCAATATGTCGTATAGCGTCAACGTCGTTTTTCTGATTCTGATAGCTCTGCAGTTGCGAAGTATCGATTGTAAGTTTTACTCTTTAAGCATTCGGATAAGGATACGAACGATTTGTTTCATTGATATTTTCTTTCTTCTTCTTATTCTTCTTCATTTTCTTTTTCTTTGCAAATCTAATGAATCATGAAAGCTTTTACGTTTTCACGTAGCATAATATGAACGTAATTAATATGAATAATTGAAAGATTCATATGCCGATTGTGACTCACTCAATGCGTATTATCACTTAACAAACAACTCGAACTTTCGACTTTGCATGACTTTTATTAAACGTTCCTTACTGCAATGCTTATTGATTTAAAAAAAAATAAAAAAAATAAAAAAAATAAAAAAAATCAGTTTATGAGAGCGGTACGAATAGAAATTATTTTTTTTTCGTTTTTGTTGTTGTTCAGGTAATCCTATCGACAATAAAAAGGATCTAAGTAGAGTTGAACGAAACATACACATTTTTGGGCTAAATTCGGAGGAATTGTCAGACTTCCAACGTTCTTGGAAATTTCCTTATTTCCCGTCCATCAGTTATATCTTCAAGGACAATGACGACAGTGACGACGATGATGAGGACATACTCGACACAAATGAGAGGCTCGATAAATTGGAAAAGACTCAGAATGAAATTCTGACGCTTTTGAGGAAATTGACCGACGGTGAGATTTGAAGTTTCTTTGATTATAATCATAAAAATTTCAATTAAATTCGAATCGATTGTAAGATAGAAATTTTATTACCAATTACACCATTATAAAAAATTCCGAACCAAAGGGGATCAAAAAAAAAAAAAAAGAAAGAAATAGAGTAAATAAAATCGCCACGTTCTCAACGATATATATAGATTAAAAACAAACGAAAAAATTTTTAACGTTCTTAATGTATATGTCACATGACAGATTTATTGGCCATAAAGGATCAAGTATCGCAGCAAGAATCGAATAAAAATGAAGGAACTTCTTCGATAGTGAATGAAATAAAGGCTACGACTGGTCTTCCAAGCAGCGAGATAACAAAACCAACAGCTACGACTACCACAAAAAGTTTAGAAATAGAATCTGAAGCCATAACAACTAGCAGCACGTTCGAGGAAACAATCGCTGAAGTATCTACGGAAATAGTTTCTCCATCAGCGAACAGTAACGCGTTCGTGACTAGTACACCTGCTTCAGAAACAATCACCTTAGAGACAATCCAGGAAAATGAAATTCTATCGTATTCATTAAAAAATCAACCCCAAACAAACGAAAACAATGAAAATACTACCGTAGATCCTAACACCAGAACCAAAAAAATATCGATAGATTCAATTGACCAAGAAGATTATACGTTTAATATCGTTTTTCCAAAATATTATTAGTTTCGTGACAATGTGCGTTGTTACAAAATAGACTGTTTAATAGTTACATGAGTGTTAAACCATTATGAAATTACGACTCGTAAGAGACAATGTATACGTTGACAGTGATCGACTTTAATTTTGTGTAAAAGAAATAAAATAAAATAAAATAAAATAAATAAAAAAAAGAAAAGAAAACAAGCAAAGGAACGAAGGCACGAAAAATTTCAAGTCAATATAATGTTTATTAAAACACGAGAGAAAAAATATGCTTGGGTATAAATTCCTTTCTTCGACGCTATCGTGTATTCGTTCGAAATGATGACTAATCAAGCACGAAAAGTCTTTTAAGATAATTTCGAGTCAAATAATGATTTATGATTCCGAAATATTATTAGACAAAAAGAATTATTTTGTATCGTAAGAAAAATTTGTTTGTTCACCCCCTCCCCCCTATCCACCCTTTAAACTTCAGTCACACGGTATATGTTTTCCTTCTGCAATAATTATTATCTATAGCATTCCTTTAAATACTGAAGATAAAAAAAAAACATTATCATTACCAACAACATAAACACTTATTGCGATTTTATTATCGCGTATAAAAATTAATCATCCAGTCGATAATTATTTACGTATATAAACTTTATATACATGCGTAGATATATTACATATATACCGGGTGAATAACTTAAGTCTAGACGATAAAAAACGAAAGAACCAATTACTTTCCAATAAGATTTAAATTTTATTCGCAATGATCACGATATAAAAGACAAAAAAAAAACAGAGATTTACAATGTTTTAAATCTGCCTTGATCTACTTTAAGATAGCTTCTGTACGGGCAAACAATCGAGCACTATGTATATCAGCCGATATATATATATATAACATATGTTCTTGAATTAAGTATATGCTTCGTAGAAATATTTCTCAATCGTTTAATGTAAATCAAAGATATTCACACGTCCAGTCTTAAGTGAATTTACCTGATATAAATACGTACACCTAGTACACAGTAGGGTAGTATACGTGCATATACAATTAAAATTTCGTAATATTCACAAATGAACGTATATAATATACAATACATATGTTTAAATCGATCATTGTGAAATTCTTTGATTCATTTCTAATCTATCTCGCACAATGACAGCATCCACTTGATAGAAATAATTCTCTCTCTCTCTCTCTCTCTCTCTCTTTCTCTCTGCCTTTCTCTTTTTCCATCAACTATTTTCCCGTTCGATTATGTACGTATGTTTATATCCGAACGTGTTTTTATCGATTCTATCGACGAAACCGTAGAATTATTGCACAAGTCTCGTATACTTTGACAGCCTAGTCACAAGCAATCTTCTGGGATTCCTCAAGGCCATTAACGTCACATACACACACACACACACGTCGTATTCAAACGACGTTCCGTATCCATCTCGTTAAGGAATAATAAGAAAAATAAAATATCAATATATTCCTATAAGGGAAAAAGATAAATGAATGGCTATTGTATATGGGAGATTATTTTTATTTGAACTTATGAAATTATGCCGTCGTCGATATGAATTCGATGAAAATCGTGATGCCCGTACGATGACCACGAACGTTTAAGAAGAATAAGAAGAAAGAAATAAGAAATAAAGAAAAAGATATTACGCGGACAGATACGACTAGAATTTTAATGTGATTTTTAAGGTCACGCGTATACATTAAAAAAGGGTAGAGCACAGTCACGGAGAACTCAGAACGTTTTTAGACATGGCTTCGTGCGTTAAGTGCCTCCTATTCCTTATTTTTTCTTCTATATTCCTCGTGCTCGTGAGAGCAGGTAAGAAATGACCTATCGACCGATCATTCGAAAAACCTTTTTCTTTATTATCGGTCATGACGAATTTTTGTTTTCCGACGTAAATGAAAAATGAAAAATGAAAAAGAAAATGTGCTCTGTACGACAGTGGGTTTCTTTGAGATAGAGGGAGAATCGTTGTAACGTTAATTTCGATTTACCGTGATACAGAGAATTATTTATCTGAAACGTCAGATTAACGTCAATAGTGTAAAGTGAATGTCGTGTTGAAATGAAATTTGTGTTGCGTCTTCGAGAAATTGATTTATTTATTTTCGAGAGAGATGCAGTGACCCGTAAAGTTATTCTCATAATTGTGGAATAGGTGTGGTTTAAATTATTGTAAAAAAAAAAAAAAAAAAAAAAGAAAAATACAGAACATAATCGTAACGCTTTTGAAAGTATACTGAGAAATTTGTACGATATATATACGTATACGAATCAATGCAGTGTATATTGGAAAGTGAACGTCATATGAAGTAATAGTATCGATTGTATTGTCAATTCATACTGAAGGAGTATATACATATGTATATAATGTGCATAACTTGAATATCTTTTTACACAATTACGTATATTTTCTAAATCACGCTATAATAACATATATATATATATATATTATTATTATTATTATTATTGTTATTATATATATATACTCCCATTTTATAATATATAAAATTATTATTTACTAAAATAATAAAAGAGATAGAGACGTGAATTTGACGCGGCCTGAATAAGTTGATGATGACGAATTAAAAGTCCTTGAAATCTAGACACCTGACAGCAGATGCAAATCTTGTCTCTTTCTCCTTTTTCTTTTTACCTTGATACGTGTAATTGTAAGTATGATAATTTGTTAAAATGGTAATAGATTATGAAGCACGTGAAAGTTTCCTGAAATATTAAATTTCTATATCGACGGGACAATGGAACTTTCGTTCGTTCTGTATTTATCTAAAAATCTCTATTCTAAGATCGCAATGAAAATATTTAATTCGATTTTCACATTTCATTGGTACTTTTAACTTCCATTTCATTAACAACAGCCAATGTTTTTAAATGCTATAAGGAAACTGATTAAAAAAAAAAAATATTTCAATCCATTTGAAACTTCGTTTAAAAGGTACATAGAGACATACAAACGGGCGCAAATATAAAATCCGAATCCGATAGAAAACTCGCTGAGCTTTCAGTACGTGCTATACTTAGTTTTCTTCTCGTTAACTCGAAATAAACGAACAGAGTGAGAGAGATAGATAGAGAGAGAGAGAGAGAGAGAGAGAGAGAGAGAGAGAGAGAGAGAAAAGAGAGAGAGAGAAAGAAAAAAGTGAACAAACCAGAGAGACTAAATTTTTCAACGTGTTCGACGTGAGACGAAAAAAGAAGTGAAAAGTTATAAAAGGTTTAGCACGTTCGTTCTCTCTCTATCTCTCTCTCTCTCTCTCTCTCGAACAATTTCCTCTTTTTTTTGCGTGTCACGAAGGAAATGTGTTTTCTTCCTCTTCTTCTCTTTGTTCAGCTTCTTCTTTCGTTTTGTTTTTTTCCTCTCTCTCTTTCTCTATCCTTCTTCTTTCTTTTTTTTCCCTCTCTTTTCATTCATACCCGCAGACGATCGCGTGCATTTCAACGATGAACACGAGAAACGATGGAACACACCACCGGAACTGACACCGGAGCAGGTTACCAGGAAAAAGCCGGAGACGATAAATGGAAGAGCGGAGGCACGATTTCTTCCATTCAGTGCAAGCATCAGCCTAAACGCTGCCCAGGACAATAGCGGTGCCTTGCAATTGGGAGCAGGCCTCGGGGGTATCAGTGTATCTCAGAGTTCTAGCTTCTCTCAAGCTGAAGCCAATTCCTTTGGGAACACTGGGTACGCGGCGCTTTTCTCTCTCCCACCACCGAAACAAAACAAAAAGGGACGAGAGAGAAAAACTTTCATATATTTTTTTTAGAACAATTTATATCTCACAATAATCGTTTGTCACGATTAAAAATGAGTTTTTTTTTTTTTTTTTTTTTTTTTTAAAAAAAGAAAAGACCGAATCGAATCGAAGAGATTGCGTCGCGTTTCGATTTATTTTTTATATTATTTTTTAATTTACGAATTCGTAGAACGATGATATACATATCGGTGATTTAAAATACGTATGTCTCTCTGGGATGAATGGTTAATTGAAAACTGAAAAAGAACTGTGCTTGATTTTCTTTTTTGTTCTTTTCTTTTTTTTTTTTTCGTTTGTATCGCAGATCTTCGCTATCAGCTAGTCAATCCTCGTCGTTCGCGGCAGGATTAACAGGAATTTCTGCGTCTGACGCTAATTCATTCAACGTAAACCATCCCGTTTTCGGTGGGCAGTCAAATGCCAATAGCAATTCATTCAGCGTTGGTCAAGCGAGTGCTTCCTCGCAAGCAAACGCAGAGAACGGTCAGGCAAGTTCTGGTTCGCAGGCATCGATCGGTTCCGTGCATTCTTCAGCATCGTCCGGTAGCAACGTGCAGGTTCTCTCTGATGGTCTGATAATAGGACAACCACAGGGACCAAGAAAACCGGTCTGGACGAACATCGGGCCTAATCACGATTTTCCCGGTGTGATATTAAAATTTTTCATCGCCGATTAAATCCAATTAAACATATTAATATAATGTTAATATCGTATTCGTTAAATAATATTATTTATCCGACAGGTCATCCAATATCTAATAGGCCTACATTGACGATACAAGATGCCCCAATTACCATTGAACAAAAACGACCGATAACATTGACAATAGGTGGCCACAATCAACGCTGGCAACAAGCCGGTAGACCGCAGCTTCAAGTTAACGAGTGGCATCCTAACGGAGAAGTCAACTTTCAAGGACTACAGTGGAGGCCACATTCGAAGCACGAGTACGCTCAAGGATATCCGTCAATTCCTAACTCGTGGTTGCAGGGTCAAGGACAGTCAAGTGGAGGCTTGCACATCGCCGTATCCTCAGCTGATTCCAGTGCCTCCTCGAATTCCGGAGTTTATACTCAAGGACAAGCTACTACGGTCAATCGGAATCCCTATGGACGAAACGAAGGTGGCTTTGCTAATGTCGATTCAATGAGAAAAAACGGTCCATCCGTGGACTTCGTCAAATTTCCAGGACAGACCAACGTTCAAAGAATACCGCGTGAATTTGTCAGGAGCAAACATACGTACGACGGCAAACGTCAAATAGATAAAAAGGATGTCGTTGAAAGTATCGTATCGGACATCGCGGATACGGTATCGGATTTATTAGATATTTCGTAATTTCACTCCTCTTAATCTATCGACGATGTTTTAATTATAGCTTATTCCATTTGACTCCCGATCGTAGGCGTTCGATCGATGATTAACGATCCATCGATTACTTCCTTCGCAACGTTATCCTTAATCCCGAGGACTCATTCCGAGAAATTGATCCACGTTCAGAGATACGGAGAATCAATAATTGATTTTCTCATAAATCTTTCTACGGGGATTATTTATTGTGACGTCGCGTTCCATCGTCGCGAAACGCTCTTTGATTAAAAATATGACGAGAAGCCCGTCGAAAAACGTTTTGATTCTGCGAATCAAAGAACGTTTCTTTTTTTTTTTCTTTTATTTATATTTTTTTTTTTTGCGGACAAGAAAGAACGAAGAATTTTCATAGATCGACGATTGACGATGCGCCGACTATAGAGAAACTTCTATTTATTTTCTCAATCGCAATCACTGCCAGATGCGTCAGTTCCGGCGTTTAAATGGGTGAAGGTCGTAGTGCACGATCAATGAGATTCATAAGACATGAATTTTCAGCTCCGTCCTTTAAAGATAATCGAATCGATAACGAAAGGTTATCTACGAACGAGAATATTGTTCGCGCTGTTATGGACTGACGGTAACAACGATTTCTTCTTTAACATCTGCAGGTACACTTACCGAGATAGGATAAAATGACAAAATAGACTTTATTGCATGAAAAAAAAAGAATAAAATATCGTATGCAAAGAAATCTACTTTATCTGTGTATATATTTGTGTTGGATTCTCATTTACGTTGACACTCGTTAATGCAATCTATTTATGCTATCTGCTTACAAGAAAAATGAAAAAAAAAAAAAAAAAAAAGAAATTGAAAATAATCTCGCTGGTAAACCGGTCGATGATACGATAGCAACAATAGTAGTATTAGTGGTAGTAGTAGTAAAGATAATAATAATAATAATAATAATAATAATAATAATAATAATAATAAAATAAAATAAAATAAAATATCCAAAGGGATAAGGTAAGTCTGTAATTATTTTACAACGAGGAGTACAGTCGGTCTTATTATTTGTATTATTAGACGATCTATAATTATTATTGGAACGTTACAGACGTCATACGTGTAAAACTCGTACGTGCAACAAATGATCGAAGATCAGGCGAGCGAGAAATAATGAAAGAGGGAAAGAGATAGAGATAAAGATAGAGAGATAGAGAGGGAGAGAGAGAGAGAGAGAGAGACGAAAAACTGATTGCACGAAACGTGATCACTACACTCTCGCGGTAATCAGTATCCATGAATTTTTCTCTCGATTAATTTGCAATGTTTTAGTAGAGGAAGAACCAGTAACTAATTGAAAGTCAGCTCGGATTCTGAAAATCCCCGATCAATTATGACGCACTATGGAATTAATTTTCCGGATGCTCTATAATAACGTAGAGAGAGAGAGAGAGAGAGAGAGAGAGAGAGAGAGAGAGAGAGAGAGAGAGAGAGAGAGAAAGGAAGAGAAAGAGTGTGTGTGTGTTTTTTCTTTTAGTAAATATCGAAAGTTCATATTCCAGTGAATTTCTGATGTTTCTTAAATCCAAATATATGCATTAAATCATCAACGGGGAAACTAAATATATATATATATATTGTATATTAAATGTTAATTAATTAAAATAAAAAGGCGAAAAAAAATATTGCAAAGAAAAAAGAACAAGAAAGAAAGAAAGAACAAAAAGAACGAAAAGATAGAGGAAGAGGAGAGAGAGAGAGAGAGAGAGGATAGGCCTCCTTCACGATCACGTTCCAAGGTTTGAATTATTGACTCGATGACTTTTATAGCTATCATACGCGTAGCCATTAAATAAGCACGTTAATGATCTCGACCGACGTGCTACCCGTTCGACGGATAGTATATCTCATGTTCGTAGACGATATAGTTCCTCCTGTTGCTTCCCCGATGAAACGAATCGATGATTGGTAGATAATGAGAAGAAACGTCGTTTATGAAAACGCATATATCGGCTAGAGGATGCAAAATGATTGTGACTAATGAGCTCTCGAGAAAAAAAAAGTTATGGAAAAAATTTAAAAATAAAGAAAAAAAAGAAAAAGAAAAAGAAAAGGAGAAACAAAATAAAAAAAAAAAAAAAAGAAAACAAGAAATAAAAAGGAATAAAATGAAAAGGAAAAAGAAATCAACGATTGGTTTATCCATTCGCCCTTCCTCATATATACATCATTCGACGAGGACGATCCTTCGGAGGATTATTATCCTTCCATCTGACCTGAGCCGCAATGGTCAAGGATAAGCAGGATTAACGTCCCTCTTCTTCGTAGTAAGAAAAAGATAGAGAGAGAGAGAGAGAGAGAGAGAGAGAGAAAAGGAAGATGGACGAGGTTACGATCGTTACTGTCATCGGCATTGCTTTTAAATCTCAAAAGGAAATCTTTCAAAAGGAACTGGCCAATGATATCATGGTTCTTTTTCCAAGTAAGAAGATTGCGCAAAACAATTTCGTAGAAATGTAATTCAGTTTTACGTAGAGATGATTTGGGATCGCGCTGCAAATTTGCCTGGTATTAAATCGATAGAAAAATGAATTGTTTTCTCTGTAAAAAAAAAAAAGAAAAAAGAAAGAAAGAATTATAGAAATGCTATATATTGTGGTATGCGTACGTGCATACATACATATATTCTCGTGTCGCCATTCTAATGAAATTGAACGTTATATAGATTAAATAAGTGAAATCGATATGAATGTAAAATGCACGTACACGTATATACAACATACGTGTCTATAAAAAAGAAAGTACATATATGTGAGCACGTAATTCGTACACTTTGTTGCGCGTAAGTTGCAATCGTTGTAAAAGAAAAAAAAAAAAAAAAAAAAAAGAAAAAGAAAAAAAAATAAGTAGCAAGGGTTTAAATTTTACAAGGATCTTTAATTAAGCGACGAGATAAGTATGTATTAATAGGGCCTATGATTTTCTTGGGAAACGATCCAATTAACTTGAATTTACAGGGGGCGGGGGTAAAAAAGAAAAAAAAAATCTCGAGACGAAAGGAAGATGTTAAAAGCGAAAGGGAAAGATGAAATCTATCTTTCTTCGCAAGTTGCATACATTATCTCGAAGTATGATAACTTTAGAGATATGCTCTACAAAGTTTAATCTAAATATAGCTCACATCGTTAAGATAATCATCGGTGAAAGAACAGATACGTGCGGTCGAGTAAAGTAAAAAAAAAAAAAAATAAATAAATAAATAAATAAGTAAATAAAAAATAAAGAAAAAGGGAAAAAAATAAAAGAAAAAGTACGTGTAATCGTCGATCCTTTCGCCATCCGTCTCAGAAGAGAGATCGCGAAAATGCAAGGCGTGCTGCTGGCTATGAAACGCATTTAACTGCATCCATACGCGAGCCTTATTCGCGTGTAGACTTGGTCTCCTTGCTCTTGAAAACAAGGGGACGTACTGTTCTTCGATCTACAGGACGATTCATAAAACGTTTATCTAAACGTATAATAATTGATACACGAAATCGTTGAAAATATCTTTCGCGAAAAAAATTAATATAAAGTTAGGATAAAGATTTGTACGATTATTCGGTGCATTCTGTTTACCTTTTATTTATAATATGAAGATTATTGTTATAAGAAAAATGATCCTTAAAAAATTCATTTCAGATGCTAGAAATGATATCGAAATTATCTGAAAAAAATTATTACAAGCCTCGGGTGAAAGTATTATTCTGATGTAAAGATAAGAAAAAAAGAAAAATGATATTGATAATAAGGATTACGTAAGGATGCCTTTCTTTCTTACGTCCTTTCTTCGATTTTACCTTTCACTGGAAAGAAATTATCGTTTGTCCTTATTAGTATTTCCTTTTATTTTTTTTTCCTTTTGTTTCTTTTTTCCTACCATCGATACTTTTATTCTATACGTTAGTTCTTTGTTGAAACGTGAAATAATAATTTACAAATGGCACAGACAATTTTTATCTGAATATTAATAAAATTTGTATGTTATAAAAATATAATATGTCTGTAAGGATATGCGATTTTTAATAATAGATCCGTAAAAAAAAAAATAAAAATAAAAAAAAAGAAATTTGAAAGATTCAATAATATTTTAAGTGTCTCAAATCGATGAGATATAAAAAAAATTTTTTTTATATTTCTATTCACTCCATAAATAGTCTTGATAATGGACGGATCTCATCTCAACGCACTTTACATCTTTAAATCTCATTGTAACGAAATTCATGGGGCGAATTGCAAATTCGTTTCGTGGTTAATGCCTTGTAAGACTCGTTTAAAATAAACGGAAGGAAGGAGAGGAGAAGCCAGCAGGAGTCGTCGTTTAACCGTTGTAAGGTCAAGGCCGAGATGAGAGGTCGATGCTCAATGCAGCATAGATGCACCATCGAGCTATCTAAGAGTATGTATGCAACGTTCTTCCTTGCAAGGTGGAAGTAAATAAGCGATGGTGTATAAAATGTAATTACTTATCTTAATTGCATTAATGCAATGCCATCGAATTGTATTTGGAAAAATGTGAGAAATTAACGTTGAGCGATAATGATATATCAATATGGAGAATCAAATATATAAATAAATATATATATATATGCACACACATATATACATATACATAGGCATACATAGAAAAGTAAATATACGTGTGAACTGTTAAACATATCATGCAGCATGATCGACTCGCTTTATTTTCTTTTTTTCTTTTATTATCTTATCTTGTTTCTACGCGTTCAAGTTGGTTACAAAAGGAACGAGTAATTTTTTATAATGGTCTTGTACGGGTAAAATATTAAAAAAAAAAAAAAAAACGAAAAAAAAGGGGAAAGGAAAATAGAAAGAAATATTTTCTTTTCATTCTACGGACGATCGTTTAAAAGTCTCAAGAGCGCAATTAAGGGACGCCTTGAGTACTTCGGACAAGAGATGACGTCTTCTATTCAGTGACGAAGAAAAATAAGATGCTGATGATAACAATGAAACTCGTTATCGAATAACGGCGAAAGATGATGCTGGAACATCAGACGTAAATACTTTTGTGCGCGCAAGCTAAGAACATCTATCGTTATTTAATCTTAATGCATGTTCCCGGAAGTCATTTAACTTATTTTCGATCCACCAACGTAAATTATTTATCGCCTGGATGGCGCAGAATCGATCTGTTCATTTTTCTTTCTTTTTTTTTCTCCTTCTTCTTCTTCTTCTTCTTCTTCTTCCTCTCTTTCTTTTTTTCTTTTTCCTTTTTTCCTTTTCCTATTTTCTTTTGTTCTCTCTTGAAGAAAACGATTAACGCTTCATTGTTGTTTTCAATAATGAATATAATAATTTAAGAAAATCACATGATAATTACGTAAATCCATATATAATTTTTAACGACTTATTTAAAAATGTTTATATTTCGTATTGACAGATAGAAAACAACTTATCAATATCAATTATGGCATATAATTATATAAATTATGAAAACAAACTCGGAATCGTTGATTTGAATCAACGTTGAGTACATTCGAGCTGTTTTTCTTTTTCATCTGTTAAATATTTTAAGATAAAACATTTCAGATGAAATTTCAATTTTTGTTCGAAATTAAAACGACATGATACGATATTATTTTCAATTTTCTTTTTTTTTTTATGGAAGTTTTTCTTCATTATATCGGGACAAATAATCGATCTGTACAGAGATGAATTTATATATATATATATAAAGACACGTAAACGTACGAAGACGTGTAATTGCAATTTCGTACTTTGCTTGTAATATATTCACGGTGATATCGAAAAATTATTAATTTTACGCTCTTGGCTCTAATAACCAAGAAATTATGAATGTTTTGGTCGGAAATAAGTAATCTATCGTCTATCATAATACAAAAAGAAAATGGATCATGATATTCCTTAAGTTTTCGTTCAAAATGAAAACAATAAGATGGTTGTTCTCAATTTTCTTTTTTATAAAAGTTCTTATATCTTATATCAAGACAAACAATCGATTTATACAAACATGGATTTATATATAGACACTTACACATACGAAGACATGTAATCACAATTTTATCCTTTCCTCAAAACATCCTCAAAGTGAATAGAAAAACCGACAATTTCATGACTCTTGTCTGTAATAAGCAAGAAACTGTGCGCGTTCTGATCAAAAATCAGTAATTTGGTGGTCATAATATGACAAAAATAGATCGTAAAAGTTTCAATTGGAAATCTTGAAAATCCGAAACGTAGAATGTGAAAATGCGAATGGTCGAACGGAAAGATAACGGAGTAGGATGGAGTGGTGGACTTCTTGTAACTCACACGTATTGAATTATATAATACCTTGTATAGATCTTTCTCGTGTTAGGATCGATGCCTATAAAAGCGGCAACATCAAAAGATCGCGTTGCAGTGCATCTTCGGATTTCTTATAATCCTACGATGGCTACTCTTATTTGGAACGTTCTTGGCTTTCTCTTATTGGCCACTACAATCATTTCTGGATTACCTGCACCTGATGAATCGAGTAAGTTTATTCCTTAGATCTTAAAGGAAATATTTCTCTATTCTTTTTTTTTTTTTTTATATATGTATATTTATTTTTTCCTTTAATTTCGCGAGACCTCATGTAACTCGTGTAACATTTTTTTTTATTCATTCTTATTGAAAGAAGACGGGGTATGAGGCTCGCAATAATTTTTTTTTTCTTCTGCGTCACATAAATTATGTCCGTCGGTCGTCTTGACACGTCAACGATCTTGATAATATATATATAAAAAAAAAAAAATGTATACAATTAATGAAGTTGTTTCTCCGTAGAAATCACCGCCGATAATAATGAGGAAAATTCAACTTTGTCATTGGATCTTGTGCCTCCAATGATGATAGATGACGACGATAAAAATATTACGTTGTTCATTATAAATCTTTACGCCGTAAGAAATCATTCGGGCGAAGGATCGGAGGAAGTGCTCGATAATAGTCTTATGGAAAAAATGCCCGATATAATAGGTGAGTTATTTTTTTTTTTTTATGGAAAGTTTCAGCACAAAATATATTTTCTATATAAATATTATATATATATATATATATATATATATATATATATATATATATATATATATGCATACACACACATTGACACCTATATTTTATATCATTAAAAGTACATACATATCAAACATATGTAAGTAAAATAATATATTACACGTTTTCCGATATCTTTCGATATAATATTTAATGTCATATATAATTAATTAGAAAAATTATCCGAGCGAAAGATAAATTCGCAAACGATATTCATTAATCACACCTTGACTATTATACATTATATATGTATGTATATACGTATGATATCTTACAGGTCCCTTGGCAACGATATTCCTAGTCGTAGAGGAGGGAGAAGACGAGAAACCTGTCGATCTCGACGAGATGGCAAAGTACATGGAGAAACATGGATTCAAAATGGATAAAATCGAGGAGAGCGGTGAAACGAGTGTACTCAGGACGGAAGTTGCGGACAAAGAGATAGACAACGTAAAGGAGATATTGGAATCGACCGCGGATAATTCATCGTCAGATAAATTATCAAAATCGAAGAAATACAGAACGAGGAGGATGGCCTGCCATAAGTGTCACGGAGGTGGAGGTGGAGGAGGTGGTGGAGGTGGCAAGGGTGGCGGCGGAGGTTACGGTGGAGGTAGTTATCAATATTACGATCCATACGGAGGTAACTTTACTGATATAATAATTGCCTATGATAGAGCACGCTAGTTTTCGAGACACGCACACACAAACATAGAGACAAGTAAGTAGAAATTAGCGGGCACGGCAAGACACAAAGCTTATCGGTAGACGTTTCTAGATAATGTATGATAACTAATTGAAAAACAAAAAAAAATATTATTGATAAAACAAGTATCCAACGAGAATACGAGAAAATAGAATTTCCATTAAGAACGCGATTTTATGAATTTTCGTAATTATTAAGTTTTCCTCGATGGTACACAACGGATAGAACTTTCACGAATGCGCAAAATTGTTGACGCAACCCGATCGCGAATTAATCGAGTTATTAATTGATCGAATATAACGTTGCTGTTAGATCGTCGGATACTTTTTATAACAATTATAAATAATTACACGTATCATTGGATCGAATCGATCTATGGATCGATAAAGGACTAAATCATAGTGCATACTTTTTCTTATATAATTAATTATCGTTCTTTTCCCCTCAGGACAAACGATTGGTGTTATACCGGTATATGTGGTACCTGTTGCGGTTCAACAACAACCGCAGAGACCTCAGTATCAACCTCCACCTCAACCAGTTTGCGATCCGTGTCAAGGGTATAATTCTTTTGTCCCTTTTCTTTTTTATTTTATTTTATTTTATTTTATTTTTTTTTGTATTTATTTTCGACATAATGTCAATCGATTTATTATTAACCGTTGACGACACAATTCTAACAACATGTTTTTTTCTTCTTTTCTATTTATTTAGACGCGGTGGTGGTGGTGGTGGAGGTGGCGGTGGCGGAGGTGGTGGTGCTTGGGCTCATGCAAGTGCCCAAGCCAGTGCTGGAAGCTGGTGATGAATTTTTGGAATAATCCGTACGCTAAAATGAATCCTCAAGGATATTCGATACTTTCTTTCGTAGAATATTATTGACGAAAGAAAGGAGGAAGAAGGACATAGGGAATCATCAAATTAACCTAAAAAAAAAAAAAAAAAAAAACAACTGCCCAACATTAATCACAATTTGTTAACTGGGTTATTTCTTATAGTAGAGAAAAAGAAAAAATAACAGCGTAACCAGTTAATTAACCCCTCTATAAGCGTAATTAAAATTAAGTAGGTAATGACAAGTTGACTCGAGTCGGTCGCATGGTTCAAAGGAAATATGAATGCAACACGGTATTGCACTTATGCGAATCGTGTTATTAGAAATTTGGCTGTTCGGTTAAATTACAAGAAAAAAAAAAAAAAGTGTAATTGCGCAATGTAATGTAATTGTCGTATGCCGATGTGAAAATGAATTTTTGATTTTATTTATTTATGATTTGATTTTTTCTTTTTCTTTTCCTTTTTCTGTTTTCTTTTTTGTTTTGTTTCGTTTTGTTTTTAAGTATTATCGACGTAATTGCTCCTCGTTTTTTTTTTTTTTTCGTATTAGTAAAATATTTGTTAGTTGTCGATGGCACGAAAAGAGAAGGGAATATTTTTGCAAAAGGAAATGATCGGCGCGAGGAAGAAACGGATAAACAGGTTTAGATTAATTATGTTCCTTGCGATATTCAACTTATATATATATATATGTATATCTGGTATTTCCTAGAATAATGGCCGGTGACATAATTGGCTCTACTCGTGAAGCATAATGAAGCTGCATCGTTCTAATAAATGCCAGAATGTAATTTGTATAATGCCACGTTAAACGTTACTACCTAACCACAAGTCGGAATATACGATCGTCGTTTAAATGAATCTTTGAAATTTACAAAAAGTTCCGACGAGAATACAAACGTCATCGAGTTGTCGTCGAGATATCGACTATTTTCGGATATCGTTCGTATATACGTTTATGAGATTTTGAAATTAATGTTGGACATTCTTTATCCAAAATTTTTGACGAATAAAAATAGAAAAAGAATAGACACGTGGATCGATACATTGACGTGCATCTATGATATATTCTGATCTTTTTAAAAAAATAACAACGAGAATCTTTGAATATTTTTATAGGTAATGTACGTTCGAATATTTTTCGAGGGAACATAATGGTAGAGAAAATTCGTTAAAACATTCAGTTCGTGTACGATACCGAAAGCTTTTGTTCCAAGTTCGAAAAAGTGTTACTAAAGCTATTAACCGGAGATGGTTATCCTAGGTCGTCCGCTTTTTTACTTTCTAGGGCTGTCCTAGATAGACTTTAAAAGCGGTGTCCAGTATCGAGACTATAAATAAAAGTGGTGTGAACGAGTGTGCAGCTTCCAATGAACGACTCGAGTCCGTGGCTGCTATGTGTTAACTGCGAGTACTGAGAGATAGATGGTGCCCATAATTATGGCGCGACTTGGGTGAACGTAACGGTAAACTTTCGACTCTTTTCTCTTTATTTTTCCGGATACGGAGCATCGAAGTAGAAAGAGAGAAAGGAAGAGGAGAGTACACAAAGGTAATATGGGAAGGCAGAGGTGAGCAAAGCGAAAGAAAAAGATGAGAGAGAGAGAGAGAGAGAGAGAGAGAAAAAAAAAACCATAAAAAAAAGATCTTGGACAGAAACGAAGCCAATTCGAAACGGCGAGAACCACTTTGTCCGCTATTTTAAACGTTCTACCTGCCTCGACTCGATGATGATTGGACAGTTGAAATTATATCCTCGTCTTCGCTTATACAGTCGAGTTTTTTTTTCAGGGTTTCACCGAAGACGAGATAAAAAGAGAGAGAGAGAGAGAGAGAGAGAGAGAGAGAGAGAGAGAGAGAGAGGTGAGTTTTTACATAGATCGGTTCCTATAAGCCTTCGATTTTCATACCATTTAAAATTCCATTTAAAATTTCATAAGAAAAATTTGATAAATCAATGTAATTCGTAATATTTGGAAAGTTCACGAAGTGGTTTGAAATAACGATCGAAATATGATATCGTAGAGAACTAATTGATATTAATAATCGATTTTAATCGGTCACCGATCGAATATCAACAGACGACACGTATATTTATTTTAAACAGAAATCGATGAACATTCCTTAAGCAAATATCTCTACCATGATTACTTCGTTATTATATTATATCAAAACTTGTCCCCGAAAGAAGAATCTTACTGTTGAACTGTTGAATCTAAATGCTTAACGGAACATCCTTTATTAATTAAATAATCTGACTTCGAAATCTAGGTTATCAAGTACATAGAAATGATTCTTTCGAGAATAAGAAAAACCGCTATGGTGGATCGAATTAAAGATAATTTCGGCAAAATTCGATGCACCAATTGACCTTGAATTTATTCAAGAAAGATCGGGAAGACGGGATTAAGCCGTCGGGTTTGACGTTACCACGAAGAACCGAAGAAAATGTGGGTTTGCAGGTCGACGAATACCCGTTGGCGTACATCGATATCTCGATCTATCAGCTAGTCTCTCTCTCTCTCTCTCTTCTCTTTATCTTCTATTTCTACTTCATTTTCTTCGTCTTTGTCGTCGTCTTCTTCTTCGTCTTCTTCCTCTCCTTATTTTCTATTTCTTCTTCATTTTCTTCGTCTTCGTCTTCGTCTTCTTCTTCTTCTTCCTCTTCTTCCAAGACATTCTCTTAGCAGCTATACGAGCACGCTTTTCGGTCATTGACCGTCAACGTCCTGCGAACGGCCATCGCGAGTGGATTCTCTTTGAAGAGCAAACTGTCGCGGAAAAACTGGGAGAACGAGGAGAGCCGACGTTAAAAAACTTACTCTCCGGATCGACGTGAGGTAATCGCATTTGCTGAGACTCTCTCTCATCTCTCGAAAGAGCTATCTCGTGTATCACGGAATTTCGCAGCTTTCGATCTTCCATTAATGCTTCTCGTCGAAAGTAAATAAATCGTAATTGTTACTTGCGAAATATATTTTAAATATTACACCGAAATGGAAATGATCGATGCAAAAAAAAAAAAAAAAGATCGAATATATCTTATCAATTGTTAAATGATATATTGAATAAATATTTTTTATATTTATTAGAATCCTATGACAATTTCAATTCATTCTCATAGATTATTTTATCATCCATAGACGTTTCGTGTCGAGTTTTTTTTTTTTCATACGTTCAAATATTTATGATATTCAATAAGTATATGCGTATATGTATATATATATATTACTTGTATAAATTCGTAAATTAATATACTTAAATATATTTAGTTTGCTCGGTACAAAGACGCGAAATTGTTGTCACTCGTTCGTTATTCCATGAAGCACTTTTTCGAAGTCGGCGTCGAGGTTAATGGAATCCTGGCGTGGGGCCTAGGAATCGATCGATCGATCGATCGGTCGATCAATTCGATCGGACTCGAGTGTCGATCGAATTGTAACAAAAAAAAAAATACTATTATCTATTTCGAACGTAGGAAGAACGTTTGAACGACCGATTTGAGAGACAAAAACAACAAAAAAAACGTACAGTCCGTTCAATTCAATGGTATATTTAATCTTCTACGTTAATTAATTCCATCAGTTATATGGAATATTTACTGCTAGGTATTATTTTATAATTATTCGAAATTTATTTATCTGAATTATTTAAAGATATGAAATTATACGGTAAAACGGGCACATTTCGCAATCGCGTTCTATAATTATTAATATCACATTTATATTATTTATAAATAAAGTTAAATTGAGTTTAAATCGCCATTAAATATTGGTCGTCATTAAAAATAAACATTTACAAATAAAATTAAGAGAAATACTTGTACGTATGCTGTAATATATTAATCATACGTATCACATGTATCATCGTAACCGGTCAAGTTTATAGTGTCTTATTGCTAACATCGTAAATTTATTTCATTAGAAACCGATGCGTTCCAATGTTTTTATGTCCTTTTATTTATTTATTAATGTTTTTTTCTTTTTTTTTATATATATATATTTATCATCGAGAGATGCTCGTTAGTCGACGATCAGTCATCGTACGGTACACGATAAGCAAGCTGGTTCGATCCTCTAGCACTAAATCTACCTATCGTGGATCGTCGGCATAGTTAGGACTCGTTCGGAATTCGATCGACGCACCGTTAGTATTAATAGTTCTGGCACTGCAACTAAAGCAGAAAAGGAGGGAGAAAGAGAGAGAGAGAGAGAGAGAGAGAGAGAGAGAGAGAGAGAGAGAGAGAGGAGAGAGATTAGATAGAAAATGGTTTGCTCGATGAAATATGTTCACGTTGGGAATCATTCGATGATATCCATTAAAAATCCGAAGTTTTTCTTTTTTCGCAATTCGATATCGCTCGATTTCAAGATCGTTGTCTGATTAAAGGCACGACAGGAGTTTAATTTAATCCCTTCGGAGTTTTAAGGATCCACGCGTACTCGTAATGCTAGTAGAGTAAAGAACCGGTTGCTTGGCGTAGCAACTTCAACTTCGTTGGTTAATGAAAAAAAGGCACGAATATGGACGATTGCTTTCAAATCGAGTATCTTAGAAAAGTTAAATGTATGTGTATATGCGTGTGTATATATATATATATATATATATATATATATATATATATATATATGTACTAAAGAATTTTCTTTCGATTCTCGAGAGCTTTTCTCTCGCGAGAATCGAGCGAACGACGACCTTACTGGGCAATTTGACGCGGCCTAGAATCGCAATAGGACCATCCTGCCTGCCAATTGCGAATGATCTAGTCGTGACACGTCTCACGTTCATTCCGTGCATCGAACAGCATTCAGAATCAACAACCATTTCCATTGAAAATAAATGTTCTTTTATAAATAACAAAAATTAATGGACGTTCAATTCAACGAAATCAGAAGTGAAAACATGGGCCAAAATTAATTGTTCTTATATACATCATGGAATTAGCATAAACGAAGCGGATAAGTTTCAACGTAGAATATATCAGAATATATATAAAATAGAGTGGTTTCAAATGCCATAGATTAGGCGAAATTTGTCGAAAAGAATATCGAATCTCGAATGGTATCGCGTTTCTATAATGCATTCGTAAAAGAACATAAATATTTAATAGAAGATAAAAGATAATGCCACGCAACGGGCGGTACGAAACATTCGTACGAGCGGATAAAATTATGAGAGATACAAAATTTTGTGAAATATTAAATCATTATCAATGATTTAATTAGGAAGAGGATCGATGGGATATTTAACATTTAATTTCATTAGATATTAAAATGGTCATCTATCAATATCGATTCATAACGACGTTCCAAACATAAAATAAAATCGGCAAGGAAATGTGAGAAAACGAAATATCTAAAGAATAGTCCTCGACACATACCAGACGTCTATCCAATTGTAAATATAAAATAATTTAAAGAGGATCTGCGGTAACAATTATTTTATTTCTATTTCATAAATATAATGAACATGGGAAATTATATTGTACATGGGAAAACAACGAATTACATATCAAAATGGAAAGTTGTAAAAGTTAAGAAATCGTGTTATCTTTAAATGAATAAAAAGAAAAAAAAAAAAACTCGGTCAATTCTAATTGCAAGAAGAATGGAAAGTGAGATATAACGGTAAAGAAAAATGAAGAACCACGTGCGTCGATTTTTCACGGAAGCTTAGATCGAAGATATACATAGTACGTGCACATCTACATACATACGTGCATACATACATATATATGCATACATAGAAGAACGACCCACTAAACCAGAACACGTTAACCGTGTCAACGACAGAGATTACGCATGCTCGCGTGTTCTCCAAATGCCCTTACACGGCTCGATCGAGCGGAAAAGGGGCGTCGTCGATGATCGATGAGGAAGAGTTAGATAAAAACATAGAAAAAGAGAAAGATTTATAGAGATAATATGCTTGTATGAAAATGCGAATAGCAAAACGTTTTCTTTTTTTTTTTTTTTTTTTTAATAGGGAAAAATCGAAATATATACGAATTTATGATATCGATTAATTTGAAATCAATAATCGGGATTAAAATTATGTTAAGATTTTTTCTCTCTTTTTTTTTTTTTTTTATTTAACGAAAAATAGAAGCATCTACGATGACGAAACACTTTTTTAATTTTTAATGATCATATATATATATATATATATATAGATCCTCTATAGCAAAAACTATATATAACGAAACGTATGACGTTATAACGATTTATAATCTGTTCGCATAAACGTATATATCCAGCAACAGAGAAAGAGAGAGAGAGAGAGAGAGAGAGAGAGAGAGAGAGAGAGAGAGAGAGAGAGAGAGAGAGAGAGAGAGAGAGAGAGAGAGAGAGAGAGAGAGAGAGAGAGAGAGAGAGAGAGAAGAGAGAAGAGAGATGGAAGATGCAACAGCGCAAAATGGAAAGTGACGTAATTTTAAATCTCGCGCGATGACGATATTGCGTGACGTGCGCAGAATCCGCGAGATCAAACAGCTACTCGTTAACACCTGTCTCCATGTAAAAGAGATAGATAGATAGTGATAAAGAGAGAGAGAGAGAGAGAGAGAGAGAGAGAGAGAGAGAAGACGCTCACCTCGGGCGAGCACGCGAATGCTTCTAGGTCGCACGCCTCTCCTGACCTTTCACCCAGGATACATAATTGCCCCGAGCAAACACGTTGAAGATGATAAAATGCTGCTGGAATCATCCTTCTCTCTAATTAGTATGTTAAATCGTTTTTTAAAAACAAGATTATCGGATTTAATCGTATAATTAGGAACAGATAGATACCTTATAACAACTTGAGTTTTCCTTGAAATTTATCGGATATGTTTGTATTGATCGTTACGTCGATCATTATTGATTATTTTTATTCGTTACATTTAGCTTTACCGCTTAGTGTATGAATACTTGGTAATAATTCATTGAATTATAAATAAAAACTTATCGTAATGTAAAATGATATAAATATATGATAAGAATAATAATGGTTCGTCGTCTTGGATATAAGTACGATATATCGTTAGTAATAATACAACTCGTTCTAATTATTTTACTTCAGTGTAATTATTAGAATACAATCGTAATCGTTCGAACAAATGAAATGTCTCTTTCACGATCGTCGTTAAAATCTTTCGAATGAAACATTATTTAATTCGGATCGTTCGAGTATGCATTAACTTCTAATAGTCGCTAAAACTCTGTGATATCTATCTGCGGTACGTTCTAAAAATAGATTAAAAAAGAAAAAAGAAAAGAAAAGAAAAAAAAAAAACAAGAAAAAAATATATTCTATCATCTTCTCGCGAGAGAAATTTCAACCTTGGATTCTCTCCTCTTCCTGATCGTTCGAGCGAATCCGATATACCTACCTACCTACGTACTAACATACGGTATTCGAGGATAGGAAATACGATAAAAATCCTCAAGATCGAAGGTCACCAAATTGATCGGCGGACAATGAGAAATCGATAAATCGTACTGTCGAGCAGTAGTGCTGCTGGTTGTTGAACGTTTACTTCGGGATTCTCAAAAGGATAAGGCACGTACTTACTTACATGTTACTCCTCCTCCTACTCCTCCTGTTCATCCTCCTTTCCTCCTCCTCATCCACCTCTTTTTATTCCTCTTCAAACTATTGGAATCTTTCAATTTCGCCGGAAATTCTTTCAAGCGGAAATTACACGAGGAATTCAAGCTGCTGAATGGCGATCTTGAGATCGAAGGACGATAGTAGATCCCTTTTAAAAGGCTATTTATTCTTTTTCGTCGACGAAAATTACGTTTTTCTTTTTTTGTTGTATTTTTTTCTTTTTTTTTTTTTTTCTCAATTTTTCTCGACAATATATTTATTACAATAATATCCATTCGCTCAGGCGGGTATCTTTGACGTTAGGAAACATATGATACGCGATTTTCCATTTATAATCATTTTTCATCGTCACAAATGATTTTCGTTTCTGTGTGACGATAAAAAAAAAAAAGATCAGATAAATAATCGCGTAAGAACAAAATAATTACGAATCCATGGAATCATCGATTCCGTGGGGAAAAAGTTTAATCAAAAATCAATCCACGACGGTATGTTAATTTTATAGGGTTTTAAATAGTATGATAAATTTTTCATAAAATTGTTAAACTTCGTTATTTTCTTTTTTTATTTTTTTTTTTTTCTTTGATATGCCATAATCTTTTGTAGTTCTTTTTAAACGTTCCCATCATTGGACAAACCGTTAATTCTATCGCTTTTTCCTTCAGCCGATCACACCCATCGAATCGAACAAGATACCGGCTCTGGTTAATTTATGGTCGCATGATCCTTCGCGCGGAATCTTCGCTTTATGCATCTACACTGTGAAACACGTAAAATGAACTGACTGGAATTCAGATTTATCGTCATTAACGTAATTCAGTAAAACTGTGGAACTGTGCGTCAGAGATTATAATGAAGCTCTCTCTCTCTCTCTCTCTCTCTCCCTCTCTCTCTCTTTCTCCCTTTCTCTTTCTTTCTACTTATGTTTGCGATCTTTGCAGCCACAACGAATGAGTCAGTCCCCCCTGGTCGTCCATTTGTAAAAATCGCAGACGTTATTAGTTATAATTATAATTTATCGTTTAGAAGCTAACGCGACCGTGATAACGCAATTCGAAATGCGACGTATCTTACGAACGTATTCCGAACAAATATACACGGCATAGAAACTTTTTTATTTTATTCTATGTTGACTCTGAGAATTCATCGAGCATAAATTTATAATTAATGCCGATACACCGGTGTATCGATTATTATCGATGCTTGAAAAATGACATTGAATACTTCGTTGCAATATCAAAAAAAAAATATCGTAAAAAACATGACAAAATTGTTTTACGAATATTTTTTGTAATCAAAATATCACAAATAGCATTGGGTGATATTTGATGGGAAATTGATAGAAGTTAATCAACGAGATCTACTTTGGCATCGAGTATGCATAAATACGTAATTTTCGAAAGGAAATACGACATTTCATCGTTAATATCGTTTCATCCATTTAATTAGATCGAGACAATTTCATTTTAACGACTCGTTCGCCAACAACGTGCTCGTATAACAATTTTTATGAAAAATTCTTCATAATATGTAAAAAAACCAATCCACGATAATATTATACATTGTAAATGTTCGAAAGGACACGATATTAAGATCGACGATGTTATTTAACATCGAACGACTAATAAAAGTAGATCATTCCTAGTAGTTGTAATGCAATCAACGAAAATCGTTCTCGCGACACCGAAGAAATCATCTTTTATATTTATACAATTAGGCCAATCAATTTGTGCCGTCTTTACAATTCCTTTTATCCTTTCGTACATTAATTTTGATCCTTTTTTTGTTGGTTCGAAGCATTTCTTACTTGATATCTTTACTCGATATCGTACTACCACATTAACTAACTCTAATAACGTAGTTCATTGCTTCCTTCTAATAGGTCGTTGCTTTAACACCGGTTTCCTTCCGGTAAAAAAAAAAAGAAAGAAAATAAGAAGAAAAAGAATACGTCGAAGGAACTATTATCCCGACATTGCGTGTGAAAAAAATATCAATAATGATACCATGGAATTTCGATAACTTCAATATATATATACAATATATATATATATATATTTTTTTTTTAATTACAATTTGTACCATAAAAAAAAAGATTACCTCTAAAAGCACGAAATAAATAATCATAGATCATTAACTTAGTAATTAATTAAACTCTTTTCAATTAAAGACAATAGCAATTTGAGATCTATCATCAGTATTCAATCGAACATAATATCGAAGAAAATTTAATCGACGTAATTGTTATCGATATACATATATATCGAAATCGGAAGTTATTTACGGTTTGCTTCGATCGATCGATCGAGTTCATTGTCGAAGAAGACTCGGTGACTTTTTGCTCTGATATTAACGGAATGGAGTTAAACTCGAGGGGGGGGCCTTCTCAACCAAAGAGAGAGAGAGAGAGAGAAAGAGAGTGAGTGAGAGAGAGAGACAGAGACAGAGAAAAAAGAGGAAGAGAGAGAGAGAGAGAGAGACAATCGAAAGGGGTAGGGGGTCCGTAGATATAAAGGAGAGAGCCCCGTACTCTGGGGGCCCAGTACCGTTCAAAGATGCAGACTGCCGGGATGCTGCGTGGTACCAGGGCCATCTACTTTCTCGTTCTACTCGCGCCACTCGTTGATCATGCTTGTGAGTAAAAGGATATAATCCCTTGTGAGAATCAGTGACGTGAAGTGAGAACCGTGCACTGCGGGCAACCTTCTTTTGTGATTTTCACGGATAAAATATTTGGCTTGCTTTGTGACGAAAGGAAAGTAAAGGAAAAAGAAAAAAAAAAGAAGAAAAAATAAAGAAAAATAAAAGAAAATATAATAAAACAAATGAAATATTTATCTAGTTTTAAGAATAATCGTGTGTTGGTTATTCGTACATGTACAGTATTATTATTCGACTTTGATCGATTTTGTTTGTGTTGCATTTGACGTATTATTCGATGAATCGTTGTATCATTTCACACACAAGCACGCAATTTCCACGTTCATTTTATTGATAGATTTATTTTATATTTCATTCCATGAAATATAATTCGATTAAGAATTTGTCTAGGTTTCTATGGCTGACAAATTGTGAAATTATAGGATTTGCATGAATTTACATTCATATCGTTTATAGGTAGATAGACAAAGTGTTAAATAAAATAATTCGAGTTTCGAAGGATATTTAAGACGAAACTGCGTATATCTCCATTATTTTTCTTTCTCCGTCAACGTTTCGACATTTACTCGTGCATAATTGCTTTGTAAACAAAACGAGAAAAAGAAAAAATACGTAGACTTATCGTATGCGTTATTCGAGTTATTCCAACTATAGTGTTTTAACTGGCAAGGTGTTATTCGAGAAATCCAAAAATTTCTACGATAAGTAGTACGCTTCAAATTCACTGTAACAAATGTCACTGTAGCAATTAAACAATTACACGATTATTAATTGAGCCTTCGTTCACGCACTTTCTATCGATAAAATCAACGATTCGAGATTTTTTGTAGATACATACGTAGATAATTTTCAATCGTACGTTCTCTATCTTCGTAGATACCTATCCTTATCAAATATTGCCAAGCATGCCCGGTTACATACCTGTATACATTAGAAATGGAGATCAACCATTGGAGGAAATAAATCCTGCCCTGGCCGAAGCATTCCACGAACACTCGGGCTTATCCAAGGTATCGACTTTGCTGCAATACTATAGAACAAGAACTATAAAGCGACAATTAAAATCGTTCAGCAAGAAAGCTCGATAAAAAGTCCGAAATCCAATTATTTTCTTTGGCTGTTTGATATCATCGATAAATTTCAATGTTTTTTTATTCTTTTTTTTTTTTTTTCATAATAACACAGTTAAGTAATTTACTACTCACAGGTATTAGATTAATCTTAACAATAATTCGTCCAATTGATGACGTTAAAAAAAAAAAATAATAGATCTTTCTCTCAATCAAATTCGTGAATGGTCCACGATAATTAAATATTCTTTTTTTTATTTTCTTTTTTTTTTTTTTTTACTAAGTTCGCAAGAAATAAATTGAAATATAGATCAGATCGTTTGATTTGAAGCAGAGCATTCGATTGGATCGCAACTATGGCCAGCTTGAGTCGACTAAAGAGAGCAGAACCAACCTGTTGGTGGACGATTCGAGAAAAATATATTACCCTGCCCACGCTAGGGAATCCGGAAATTCAATAGCCGGGAATGAAAGGCGCGACGAGGAAGAAACGCACGTCGGAAAGAGTCCTGAGCTTGTTCAAGTGCCAAAACTCGTGTCCCTTTACGAATTGCACGAGAAGTTGAAAAAGACGCAGGAGGAGAATCCATTGAAAGCTGGTTTCGATTTAAGGGAGTCTCTGGCCAAAGTAATTTTTAATGATACTTGATATTTATGAATATCCGTAGAAACATTTTAATAGAATCTTTAAAAATTTCGTCGTCGTATCGTCATTGAAATTATAATAAAAAAAAAAAAAAAAAAATATATGTTTCACAACGAGCCAATAATATGAGAAAGATTTTTAAATTTAATTTAGTTTTTTTTTCAAAAATTACGAAAATCAAATTTCACTAGTGAACAAAATGGCAAATTATTGTTTCGTCATATATTCGATGCATACGAATATTATTGGCGCAAATATTGTTATTTTTCAATATGTACTCTATTAGAGAATTCCTTATCGCGTGTCATTTTTATTTGCAACTTTATATATCAATGATTCTAATGTAGTACAATTTTCTTGTTTGTTTTTTTTTTTGTACACGATTCTCGAGCAACGTATAAATGTCTCGATACATTGAGTATGATCTTGAATGCGTTAAGGGATTCGTTGCATGAATGAATCATTATACTTTATGAAATTCTTACAATTAAAAATAAAGATTACTTTACGCGATGTTTTCACTCGGACAAATGACGAATAAATACTACGACGTTTCTAAGCAAAATGACCATTAATTATTTCTATACGTCGAATCTACGGATTGATTTACGTTACGCGTATATCGTACGTATACGCATAAATATCTACAGATTCTTATCCGTTCGTACAATTGTTGATTGAACGGATAAAAAAAAATAAAAAAGCGTAGTCAATGTCACGTGTAGTATCTCGATAATTTCTCTTATTCGCATAATCGTTGCATGGGAATAAGACGACAGCTCGAAAGATTTTATTCGTTGATTTAAAGGTGAATCAACAAATCATAGTAACGTCGTCGTAAATCATCATCATCCCGATGAATACTAATCGGTCCAACTGCGTTCGATAACGTCTTAAATACAATTGAACATGAATTCGCGTTCGAGAGATGTCGGTGATGTCACATTAAAAAAAAAAAAAAAAAAAAAAAACAAATCCAAAAACCGAATTGACACATTTGACACGAGCGATGTCTCGTTTAACTCGTCAATTTCAAATAATGTCGTTCTTTATATATTGTATTTTTTTTGTCAACGATTCAAAAAAATTGAATCTCTTTATTGTCTTTGTTACGTTCGATAGGTCGGCCCGATCTTATCGACAGAGAAAAAGGAAGATCCAGATAAACTGTCACAAGAGATCGAGAAAGAGGATACGAAACCGAACGATTTGTATGATCCTAATCCAAATTATCCTGAGCTACCTTCCGAGATCGGGCACAATCGTGATACTCCGCAGGACTTCGTGTCCGTGATAGGACTAGAAGCACTTACCGAGCAACCGAACGTTCGCCAATACAAGGATATCTCGCATCTTACGGATGAGAAAAACACGGTCGACGATAAAAACAAGAAGGAGGAGGAGGAGAAGGAGGAGGAACCGGTTAAGGAGCAACGTCCTTCGAATATTTTGTCGAACGTGCAGAAACTTTCGCCGATCGCACCACCGGAAGCTTATGCGAGCCAAAAGTCTGACGTGAAAGCAGAAAGCAAAACTGAGAGTATAGGAGGAATAACGTCATCCACGGAACAGCCTACTTCACTTCTCTATAAAGATTTATCTCATCTCTCCGATAATCGAAAGGCGATCGAATCATCCGAAACTACGAAGGAAGAGAAATCGATGAAGGAGAAGGAAACCTCATCGGACCTTGCGAAGGATACAGGTACTTATATTTCTCAAAGCATAATTATTCAATATTAATAATTTATAAGCATTGGAAATTTTTATGATATAAAGTGATTTGAATGATAATAATTTAAATTAACACTCGGATTTATACATTAAGTCAATTTAAATTCAACGATCCTTATTAATAAATTAACCCTTTCGGTTCCGACACCGCCCATTGGCGGCATCCACGAAACGTTCTCTGTGCAATCTTGCCGCTCCATCTAAAAATGTTAATTATGTGGATATGATTACTCTTTATAGTACTCATTATTATACTATTTCGTGTTTAAAATTCTCGGCTGGTCTAATATCGTTCCATTATATAATTAGTAACCATCAACGGAGTGCCTTAATTATATACGTTCTCTAATATATATATATATATAAACTATGAAAAACAAATTAGTATGTCTCCTTGTATCGCAAATTTTTTTGATTATTTCACTTACAATGAATACCGATAACTTCCTCGTACCACGAACGTTTTGCCGCGGCCGGCTACTCCGTACCGAAAGGGTTAATTTAATCGTACTTATCGGCACATTAAAAATATTATATCATTCGATTGATAGAAACTGTTTCTTTCTAACAGTAATGAAGGTAACAGCGAGAGAGGAGAATCCAACGAACGTTTTTAAACTTTCGCCGATCGCTCCACCAGAGGCATACGAGTCAGAAGAGAAATCAACGAAGAAGGACAAAGTCGAAGATAAACCAATCGATACGTCGCTCGTACATTTACCGATTCATCAGCCGGTGGTACATCTTTACAAAGATCTTTCGCGTATCTCGGACGATCAAGGAGATGCTACTACCGAAATAAATAATGAAGAGACACCGGTGAATAAAGTGGTATCTCCATTGAAAGTTCCAACCAACGTTTTCAAACTTTCACCGATTGCACCACCAGAAGAATATTCGAAGAAGGATAATCAGGAAGGCGTTCCCAGTTCTATACTCGTCCGAGAAATCGTTCAGGACGATAAGAAAACAGATCTCACTGAACTTAACGACGACGTATCGACGTAATCTCCGAAAGTAATGAAATTATTATAATACTTTCGTCTCATTGACTGAGAATTCCTTTGTCGATCATATTTGATGATAATCTCGAGGATCATCTATTAGGGATTCTCTAGTTTAACGATTTTTAAATGTAGGATGACATTTACGTAGAAGGAATATTGGATCTTCTTTTTTTCTTAACTAAGAAAGATAAGGATAATGAATACGTAATGTCGATCCTTTATGATATACGTATTTCGCTCGATTAACGTTATTGTACCGACTTTCTTTCAGGCTTATAAGAAAGCACGAAAAGAATATTGTAAATTTGTTTTTGAAAGATTGATCTTCAATCTCTCTCTTTCTCTCTCTCTCTCTCTCTCTCTCTCTCTCTCTCTCTATATATATATATATATATATATATATATATATATATATATATATATCTCTTTCTCTCTGTCTCCCTCTGTCGGTAACGTTGGTTTGAGCGAGATGAATGGAGGGAATTTCGAAACTTGATTTATAATAAAACTTTTAAAAACTTCAGCTTCGATTTCTTTTAAATCACCTGTTATCCGTAATAAAAAAAAAAAAAAGAAAATATTTTTATTACCTTTAACAAAGAGAAGATTGAAATATTTTAATGTTTTTAACAATTCTCGTGGCAACTATTCACACGTACGATTCAAATCTTTTATTTATTCTCTAAACTCGATGAGGATATATAAATGGAAAAGTGTGAACCTGTAAATGAATGAATTGTTCTTTCGAAAAAGATAAATAAGAAACACAACACGCATATATACACACACGCACACACATTTTAATGGGAGATTTTATTGATACAATAGACGCGATATATATATATATATATATCTTATTATCTTAAGAAACTATTCACTGTGTATAAAAGTCTCAATTGTGTAAAAAAAAAGTCTCTAATTTTCGTTCACTCCATGTTATGGTTTTTTTCGTATCCTATAATTATCCTCGCCATTTTTCAAAACGAGCGTGACCGGAAGTTTTTTAACGTGAACGGTTTTGGCCGGCTTCGAGGCAGAAACGAACAAATGCCGTGACGTTTCCTCGTCCACGTTTATATCAAAGTAAGATCTACGATCCTCGAGAAATCTTTCACTGGTAAGAACGAAGATCCTGTCGTGTAGTCGACAAGCATAGGCCGGTAATTTTTTTCCAGCTTCCGGCACGTAAACATCTTGAATAACGTTGCAACGACAATTACCTCGTGTCTGACCGTATGATCCAGATTCATGTTCCTTTCTCGTTTCGAAATTCGATTGATACCTTTGACTCTTCATTATGGACGATTTTTTCCAATTTCTCGAGTCAGTTGAGTCATCGTCAACTTGAATTTTTGCTATTCTTGACAAAACTGATACGAGACAATGACGTTTATCCTTAACGCCCGAACACAAATCAGTTTTCGTGTTCATACTGAAATTCTTCGACGAGTGATTACTCGATGTATCGTCAATAATCGAAGAACGTGTGATAACTTCCAACGATTTAGTCGTATCTATCTTCTCTTTCGTTGTTAACACCATCCTTAGTTCTTTTTCTTCGATCAACCTGCCATTAATATTGAAGACGTGGCACGTGGTCAACGTGACGAATAAAATAACGCGATACATAATGTCACAGTACAATTCGATATTAATTTCACGGAATATATCGATCCTTTCAATGTCTTGCTAGTGACCGGAGAAGATTGAGTACGTCGTCGTAATGCCTTGCTGGAAGAGAGAATCTACTGAAAACGAGAAAAAAAGAAAAAGAAAAAGAAAAACGAAACGATATGAGTGTGGTATCTACGAACTCGAATAAGGTGTTAGAGTATGTTAAGAGCAGAGATTAGAAGATGTTCTGCTCTGTAAATGCTTTTTGTGTTCAAGGACCTTATCTCCTGTTTAGACATTCCTCGATTCCGTTTAGTCTATCCCTATCTGCTCGTCTTCTTGACATTCTCGACGATATCAAACGAGATTTTACTCGACTTTGAACCTATGTGTGGTTAAATCGATACCAAATGCAAGCATTGATTGTAATTCGTAGATTATTTTATTTGAAATCTACGATGTCGAAAAATATTCGATATATAAAATAAAATAATTCTAAGTTTAATTATCAACGATCGTTACGGGGAAATTTTGTTGATTTTTTTTTTTTTCTTTTTTTTTTTTTAATATTTGTAATATGTTACACTGTATGTGTATTTTGTCGATAGTAACGCAGAGAGGAATTTAATTTCGATTTAATTTCTTTCTTTTTTTACAAATGTATAAAAAACGAATATTATCTTTTCGCATGGTGCGTGCATTAAAAATAAAAAATAAAAAAAAAAAAAAGGAAAAATATAAATGAATTAAATTTTATGAATGAAAAGTATTTGTTCGACGAATGAACCGGTTTAAAATGAAAATCTTGCGAAAAAATGAAGACGCATAAATATGTTAGATTTTCCGAGGAAAAGATAAAGGGTTCGTAAAACGAGTTTTGTTATTTGTATAAGGCTTTACTGATTCGCAACGATCGAGACGTTGACATTTGCGCGAACATGCGCATGCGCGCTGTGATGTCAACAATTCTTAACACGCCGCGAGAAGCTGTACGTTTCGTGAGACGTCGCACATGTAACGATCGAAGAATGAATTGCTTTTCGATATTAAACGACAGTGATTACGTCGACTTTTGATATTATTTCATTATCCGCAAGGTAATAATACCTTGTAACGTAGAGATTTGCATAAAGAGTACGATTCTTTTATAATCAACGATTTGGCTAACCTACAATATATCTTTCGTTGGTTTCTTATTTTAAAATTTCTTCTTTCTAAATCTATCGTAATCGAAAATAATTTCGTACTCGTATAAAAGCGAACACATTACGATTAATGAACGTGTGAAGTCTAACATAACGTTACCTAAACTAGGTTATATTACAAGCTGTTTCTGTTGTTTGACAGAGTTATCAATAAATTAAGGATTGTTGTGAAATAAATAACAAAAATGGCTGGCCAGCAGCATCCCTTCCCATCTGGGTTCCCAAATGTGCAACAATCTGCAATGCGAACACAATTTGGAGGAGGACAAATGGTTTCTGGTTTGATGGGACCGCAACAAGGTGATAAATATTTATGAATTAATAATAGGTATAAATGAACTAGAGTTATGGAATAGCATTAAATATAACAATATAATCATTTTAGGTATAGTGAATCCGCAACAATTTGGCGTTGGAGTAGGTGTTGGCGTTGGGGTTGGAGGAGTCGGTTCTAATGCTATGGGAATGCCAAATGCTCAACAAGTTTTGGCGCAGCAACAACAACAACAACAATCAGTTGCCATGCAACAACAAATGCAACAGATGCAACAACAACAATTGCAATTACAGCAACAACAACAAGCAGCTCTTGTACAACAAAGTAATCAGCCTGGTAATCAGGCTACTACGGCACAAACATCTGTCCCGCCTACGCAACCTCCGCCACAACAGCAGCAGAATAAAGATTTTAATACTGCCAGCTTGTGTAGATTTGGACAAGAGACCGTACAAGATATTGTAAGCCGTACTTTAGATGTCTTCCAAACGCTGAAAGTACTGCAACCACCAAACGGTAAGATTTTATTTAATCGTTTGGCTGCTAACATATTTTTTTGAACATATGCCAAAACTAATTGCGCGTGTATGGGAAAAATGTAAAACACTTTTCATACAATAAACTCACTTGTATTGCTTTGCAACAACAAAAATTAAAAAATATCACTTATTCATATAAATTTGTTTTACATAAGAAGAGTTAGATAGCGCTCCTCAGCAATCAAACGGTTAAATTCAATACGAATCAATGATATGAGATTTTATAATAAACTATATTTGATCTTCTAGGTACACCGCAAGGAGCTAGTGTAGCCAATGATAAAAAGACTAAAGTGCAGGAACAGTTACGAATGTTGAAGTTATTATTCAAACGTTTGAGACTAATCTATGAAAAATGCAATGAAAATTGCCAACTTCAAGGAATGGAATACACACACATTGAAAGTCTTATACCATTGAAAGAAGAATGGGATATGAAATCTGATGAGAAAAAAACATCGGAAGCATATAGATTAGCATACGAAGAAAGTAAAGAGATCACAGAGGTTAGTAAAATATTTAAAAAATTTAAATACGTATTGTACTTGATTATAATTAATAATTTTATAATTTTCAGCAAGTTGTGTTAAAAAATAGGCACCTTAAGGAAATCATCGATCATTTAAGGCGTATCATTTCGGAAATAAATACTATGCTGAACATGCGTCGATCTTAGATTACAAGATGTATATACTTATTTAAGTTATGATAGACTGCTACTGTATGATAAAAAATACTTATACCATAATTAATATAAGAATGCGAACAGTAATGTGTAATTTACCTACCTCTTAGAATAATTTGATTATTGATTGCTTGTAATGTCATCAACGTTCATGGAGATTATGTCGTTCACTCTGAGAATAGCTTCTGGGATTATTCCAAGCGGTGTCTCCAAATTTCTCACAAATAATTCCAGGCAGTCAATGTCGGAGCCACGAAATTCGCCGGCAACGTGTGAATTTTCATATAAGCTAAATTTTGTCTTTTTACCTGTAAGTTAAAATAAAATATGCCAAAATAACAAGAGAATTTTCAGAACAATGTATTCGAACAAATTATGTTATCACTAATCTATATATATAATCTTAGATATTATATATCAATTACAGACACATAAAATCATTGAAATTTCTTTAAAAATTATTTGAATTCTCTCCTATCGCGCATTATATAAGTTAAACAAAAATGGAGTCTCCTCGATGGCGCCATATTCAAGTATTACTTCGAATGAAAATAGGTTACGATAGTATTTATTGTCTCGATTTATTGTAAAATTGTAGTATTTATTCGACAAATACAATCGATTTTAACGTCATTGTAGTTATTAAGATTAGATAAAAATGTATGAACCGATGAAAAATCGAAAAAAAACTTACCGACGATACCAGTTATCACACGTAGGAAACGTTCTCGTAAGAATGCACGGGCTTCTTGTTTCTCCGACGTCGAAAAGTCTAATTCTACATTTTCTTTAGAAGATTCATCATTACGTTCTTCCTTTTCAATCATTTTTTTGTAACAAAATAATTTTACGGTTCAACGCCGGATCTTCACTTATGGCGGAGGGAAAAATGAGGGAACGTTCGGCTATCCATTATTGCGCGCGCATCGTCACTCTGTGCGCGCTAAATTTAAATCTACGATACGACAATACGTGCGCTGAGATCTTTTATTAATAGTTTTATTCGTTATCATACAAGTTTGAGCTTATTTATTTTTCTTTTTTTTTTTATAAGATCATAAAAACACATAATATAATTTGTAATTTCGATGACATTAATACGACGCCTAATCATAGATTTGTTCTATATATTGATAAAACTTGAGAGTTTTTAATCAGTATCAAAATATTTATGTCATTAGGAAGTGATCGTCCATAGCCCACATTTTGTGATGGGAGAAGTTTTAAGAGTCACGCAATTATCATATTTGTTTCGATATCTGGCAAAGGCACTTTCTCGAACATGAGGGTAACCCGCAGATTTTGAAGTTGGTCGAGCGAACCACTCGAGTTTCTCTTCACTTTTGAATCGATCACAGCAGAGCGAGGATGAGCTCCTTAATCGTCCTATTCTCAATCGTCGTTCTTTTCGGTAGAGGTAAGAAATAGACAAAAAAAAAAAGAAGAAAGAAAAAAAATATTTTCTAATAATTCGTAGAACGTTCAAATTAAGTGATATTTTATCGGCGAATTTTTGTTGAAGCGAATTGCGATGCCGTCACGAAGACGCTCGAACCCGAGAGTACGATAATTTTAAAGAAAAATAATAGTCATTCCTTGGAAAAGGAAGGATTGTGGTCAAGTCTGTTATCGAAGCGACTGGAATCGACGAATATAAAAAATACGGAAGAGCGTGAGAACGACAACGTGAATGCCATGGAAACGTTTAACAAACGGAAGTCGAAATTTTTAGGAAGTCTAGCTTTTCTAGCCGGGCTTGGTTTCGGTCGACTCACCGGTGCTGCTTCGTCAACTGTGAAAGCCTATGCAAAGTTTCCTCAAGCCTCAATAGCAATGAACTTCGTTCCAACGAAACAAGGGCCTTACTTGGCCGCTTATTACGATCCTTATCCATTTGTACCTCCTCCTTATCTGTATCATGCTCCTTTGGGATTCTATCCTTTCCTCGATCCATTAAAATTACAATCTCTCATTGGTGGATCGTCTCAACAAAATGGTGCCGATCGTCCGGATCAAATTATAACCGTGTTCGGCGACAAGCGGCCAACCGATTCCGATGATAGCGAGGAGGAATATATAGTTGGTAAAAAGAAAACGGATAAATCAAAATCGTCGAGTCGTCTCGAAGATCGTGTCGAAAGTTCGGAATCTCTTATTGATGGCAGCGTCGATAGAAGAACAGAAGGAGAGGTAAGAATTTAAGAATTTATGTCAAATTGAAACCAGAACGGTGAAGCGCATGACATACATATTTCAATATCTTTCTTTTCTATCTATCCGTCGTTACACTTACACGTAGAGATATTTATCTTACCGTTCGGTTAATCTACGATAGAGATCGATCTTTTACGATCGTTCATCGGGATCACGGTTTACGATCTTTTCGTAATACTTCTTTTCGATCGCCGATACCGATTCCGTTATAATCGTTCTTACATATCTGGGAAATAATATGTTTCGCTTTGTCATTTTTTTCAGATGACCAATCAAATTGTTACCTGTGAAACACGAAAGAAACTCGAGAAGGAGGCGCATGACGTATCGACCGTGGATCCTATGGCGTACGATTTCGAGGATCTTCAAGAAGATGCCGATAACTCGAGAGCGACCATGAACAGAAAAAAAACTCAGGCCAACAATAATTCGACGACTTCCAAGCCGAACAATAATCTTACTACGAGACCTGATCCTACTTCTAGACCTACCTCTACCAATGAAACCGCAGAAAATTCGACGACGATCGAGAGTAATACAACTTTTTCCCCATTTTTTGGTTATTACGATGGTAATCCACAAAACATAGAACACATTGATCTAACTTCTGATATGCTACCACCGATTTATCAGGAACCTAATCCGATCAATTATCATTTACCTTACGAAAGACCTGCCAATTTTTATCCTGACGATAGATACAATTACTATTCGAATTCATATCCAAATTCGTATCCTTCCGGACCATTTTTCTCCGATCATCTATCGGATTATTCGAGCAACGATTTCGATCGATATGTATACCCGCCCGACAATAATTCTCCGCCTTATGTCAACCAGTTTAAACCTGTGAAGTATAATTAATTTCATCTATATATGTATATTCGTATATACATATTCACAGATCTAGCAGATCGTTCATCTTTTCATTGAGAATATGATACCGCCGAATGAATGTTCAGTTTTAGTTTTTAAAAAAGCATGATTATACGTAGACGGTCTTCATTTTCCGTATATTAAATTCAATATATAGGTTTTTATTTTTAAATCTATTTATTAGTTTTAAGTAATAGCTTATATATATATATATATATATATATATATATATATATATATGCATATATATATATATCAATTTTTATTTTTCATATACGCCTGTCTTCTTGGGATAATATAAAAACTGTTTCAAGAGAAACGTAAGTTTGTACACACTAAATAGTCGGCATTATTTTCTCTTAGAAATTGATCGATAAGGACATATTTTGAAAACATTGGAAAGTTCACAACGTGTTTGATATCATCGACCTCCGTACAGTCATAACTACGGGAAGAACTTGTCTGTTAACAAGGTGAACAGTTCCCGATCGGTCGTATATTCGTCAAGCAATATTTCTCTAAAATCACGTTTAAGAATAATTTTACATTTCTATCATTAAGTTCTGAGAAGAAAATAGTGCGAAATCTTCTGTAAGACGTCATCGCTATTACATCGACACGTATGTACGTATCAAAGTCTTCCAATCTTTAATTTTTATTGATTAAATAATTATGGAAGTTGCCTAAATGAAAAATTTGATAAAATTGAATCCAACACTTCATTTTTGTTATATCGGTCTATATCGTAATAATATGGAACTATAACAAGAAATATATATATGTGTGTGTGTGTGTGTGTGTGTGTGTGTGTGTGTGTGTACGTTTGACATTGATGATCAGCGTTAATATATATTTAAAGAAGAACGTTCAATCGATATCGAGTAGCCGTTAACTTTATAAGTGAATCAACGTAATTACGTTAATATAGATATTTAAAGGAACACGTTCAGGCGATTTCGAGAAGACGTTAACTTTACAAAAGTAATAACGTATTAATATCGTGACTTGAAATTGTTTAAATTACCTCTCCTCTCGTGAACTCGTACCAATGAATATCATTTTCATCTTATACGAACGAAAATGCGTATATTTGTATATTAATAAATATTCGACATGATTACATTTTTAACGATAGATACTTATAAACCCGATAGAGAAAGAGATAAGAGAATCGCGTTTTTACAGCCGCTCTTAGGTGACATTTCACGGGACTTTGTTTGCACAATTGTTTGGACATTCGTGCGCGATCATATGGACGCAGAAAATCCTTGAAACTGTAACACAAATAATTTGTCACGGAATCGAATAGCGGTTATATACACATACGATATGTTCTAATACATATACATATATGTACGTATGCGTAAGGCGTTAAAGAGAATTGAATGATTTTAAAGAACTAGTAGATTAGAAACGACCTGTTTTCTTTCCTTTTTTTTTTCTTTTCTTTCTTTTCTTTTTTTTTTTTTTTTTTTTTTGATAATGCAATTCACTCGGTATCACTCGTAGTAAAAACATAGGCAATCCATTGTTTACTTTATCGAATGAACACAAGGATGCTAATCAATTGCATTATCAAAATGAAACGTCGCGAGTGCACTTTGAACTGGTTCGTTTCGTCTGTTTTTTCTTTTTTTATTATTTTTTATTTTTTTCTTTCTCCCTTTCTCTCGCCCTTTTTTTCCCTATCTCTATTTCTTAACCGTTTCCTTAGTCCGATCGTGAGGTCTTCTTTTTAACACCGTATATATGCGAGAAGAATAATCGAAAATATATCACGGCTCGTCTCCGCACAGTCTCCGCCTTGTCTCGGATTTAATACACGACTCCGCTCTTCCGTCAGTCCACGCCGACCAATTGGACGACTCGCGGCAGCTCCCAACGAAGAAACCTGTTTTATTTTCGGACGAGTTTGGAGGGCCGGGCTTCTCGTCTATTTCGAGAAGGCCGCTGCCGCCACCGTTCTGGTATTGTATCTCCAAAGGCACACGGGTACATTGCAAATTTTCACGCACGATACTCGGATCGATTTCTTATTATTTTTCTATTCGAAACCCTTCCTCCGTTAACATCCCTTTCGTACATTTTCAGGATTTTATATATCCCTTTATTTTTTTACTCCTATACCGACTTTTACGACAATTACTAATCAAATAATATATATATATATATATATATATATATATATATATATATATATGTATATATGTATATTAATATTCCTACGAGAATACTATTTACAATTGTATTCGATTGACTTTTTTCCTTTTTCTCGAAAGACAATATATTAAATTCTTTTCTTTTTTTTTCCCCCGTGGTTATCGCATAATCATCGTCATCGTTATTACATGTTATTACGCTTGTAATATTAATTCACGAGCCTCACCGCATTTTAACGTGATAAAATTTGATATATATATGTACATAACAAATAAAAAAGATATCTCTTGTTATATTAATAAGTACTCATTAAGAGTAGACGATTTTTTTTTTTCTGTTAAAGATTATGATAATTCACGTTTTTTCGATAACTATGCGAGAAAGATAAAGTTAGCCGCGTGCTAAAAGTCTTAACATACAGACATAAATACACATACACACACACACACAGAGAGAGAGCATGGATCGAACAACTCCGGTGAACGCGGAATCGCGTGCACGATTATGCAACAACGCGTAGGAAACGATCAACTTCCTTTACGGAAGTGGTAAGCACTTTTTGGTGCAGCTGATACTATCAGCTGATTTCGCGCCGACGGGCTTAACGAACGACGTTCCTTTTCCGAACGAGTTATCATAAATCATTGTCCTCGGAAGACAACGAATTGTATTTCCGCGACTCTATATTTTATTTTTCCCCGTTAATAATTGATATAACCATCATTTTTATTATAATTCGCGACGATTATTTTATCTTTTTCTTTTTTTTTTTTTTTTTTTTTTTTTTTTTCTTTTCATCGCCAATCGCACACGTTTTATCTGCCTTCGTTTTATCTCTTCGTCGTTTTGACGGATTGGAAAACGAACACACACACACAAAAAAAAAGAGAGAAAAACGAAAACAAAAACGTACAAATATACGATTGACAATTAAAATTACGCATCATGCAATTAATGAAATCATACTACAATCGGCGCGAAATATTGTACAACGATATATCGAATAGATTTTGAACGTCCCATCGATAAATTCGTTCTCATCGTATATTAACGTTCGTAAGTAATTCGTTGAAAGTAAGGAATCCTTTCAGAGCGAATAGTGTCGCGCGTATTTCATTCGAAGGGAAAATATTTTATCGCGTTATTACCCTTCAAGCTTTCAACGTGTGCGTCTATTCATCTCTTTATCTCTCTTTCTCTTCTTTCTCTATCTCATCAACGGGGCACGCCAAAGGCGTGAATTTGCCTGTAGACGACGTACTCGGTGCCTTCATAGAGAATTCCAATGATCGCGTATCGATCGAGGAAAATCAGCGGTACTTTGTCGGCTCGCCTCGAGGATACCTAAGATATATCGAATTAGATCTGGTCTCTTTAAATCTAAATATACGTCGAGTGTCAGGGTTGAACGCCCTGGGCTTTCCGGTTCTTGGCTCATATACCGTGCTTCTCTCTCTCTCTCTCTCTCTCTCTCTCTCTCTCCCTCTCCCCTCTCCCCTCTCTCTCTTTTTTCTTTTCCATATTTTTTTCTTGTATTTTTTTTTTTCACGAACTCTTACACCACCACCTCGTCTTCTTCTTCTGATGTCTCTCTGCGTCTTTCCCATTTTCTTCTCTTCCCTTTTTATCATATAGACTCTACTCTCTTTCTCTCTCATGTTTCCACCATTCCCCTTTTCAAAGCGAAACCTAATAGCCCTGTATCCTCTAGGACACTCCAGGACTATTTCCTGCGAGTGCACGTTGGACGAGCCGGACGGGAAACCGCAAATATAAAGCCCCTTACGGTATTCCAATATCATTATATGTATGCGTTATATTCCTACGTATATGCATGCATATATGCGCAACATGTTTATTGTATTAGTTCGTACGTCATTTGGATTTCAATAGCAGGAAACGTTTGAATTTTTTGTTCGAACGGAATGAATATGCAAGTGTACGATTTTTTGACCGATTTAAAATCTAGTCCAACGGTTAACTGGTACAAGGCATATCTTGAAATCCTTTTGTTAAACGGTTTTATCAATGAATGCAGAAAGATGTAATAATAATAGTAACACTATGGATGATATATTTGTAATGCATATATTTATTAACTTTAATCTATTCAACAACGTCGGTGTGAATAAAATGTTTATATAATTGTTTAGTCATAATGAATGATCGAACAAACGAATGAATAATAATGTTGCATATGTATTATGTCATTGTTCATTGCGCAATAATTTTGCAAACAATTTTTATATCGGTTCAATCCTGTCCAATCCGTTTTTATTATTAATCATTCGCGTATCTTATATAATCAGGTATACGTACACATTGGTTATATACTACAACTGGAAAGAAATATACTTACGTATGTGATATATATATATATATATGTTTGTGTGTGTGTGTGTGTGTGTGTGTGTGTGTGTGTGTGTGTGTGTGTGTGTGTGTGTACATACGTATGTATAGTATGTTAGTTTAAACGTTAGCAACCGGCTACGAACGCGATTTTAGAATCACTTTTCGCAACGGATCTTCCCGCGAATCTTCTTCTCTCCTCCTCCCTCCTCCCTCCCATCCCCTTTTCCTTTACCCCAACCTCGACGGTGGCCGTCTTCTTTGTCGTTCCGTGTTTAGCTGCGAGCAAAGGGTGAGCTTGCCGATCGGGTATGCATCTCCAGGGACGACATTAGCATCGTACGCCAACTGAACGACAAGAGTTTAACGAGAGCTAACAAATACTTTTTCTACGTAGGACATAAGATCTTTTCGTTAATAATCATAACGCTTATAACTACACTGTACGGTATCTTCTTAATTACTTTTTTTTTTTTTCATTTATTTGTCTCTTTACCAATATATCCATTACTATATATTTCATTTTATCAATTCTCAAATTAAGGTCTCTCTCTCTCTCTCTCTCTCTCTCTCTTTCTCTCTCTCTCGCTTGCATCTATATATATAAAGAAAAATCGTTAACTCGGTTGGCTTAAATTTTAACGACTTTTGCGCGACATTTTGCGCGAGGTGAGGTCGAGAATGTCGAGATAGAAAATGACAAAAAAATAAAAAAATAAAAAGAAAAGAAAAAAGAAGAAGAAAGAAATAAGAGACGGCCCTGAGGACAGAAGCCGAAGCGTCGGTGCGTGCACCACGCGCGTGCAGTAAGCGCGTGCACCACCGACATAGCATAGAGACAGGAGCCGTGCGTGGCTCCTCGTGCGAGCGCGGGCGCGCGCGCGTTCACGCGACATGTGCACGGCAAACGGAGAAACGAAACGGTCCGTTCTCTGTGTGGATATGCGTAGACGCGAAGCACGCTCGGCTAAGAACCATGGACTTTGTAGGGTTGGGGGACGACGGAGGAGAGACAGCTGTGGGGCAGCTGGCAGCGCGTGCCACAAACCTATGGGGTCTCCTTTCTCGACGACGATGACGACGACGGCGACAACGAAGACGATGCAACTATATCATAAGAGAAAGAGAGAGAGAGAGAGATAATGAGAATGAGAAAGAGAAAGAGATATTTAACACATTGAGTCCAATGTCGATCACAGGTTACCCCGATTTGCAAACTTTACTTTTCGAAGGTTTTTAAAAGTGACAAAGAAACGGGAGAGAGAGAGAGAGAGAGAGAGAGAGAGAGAGAGATTCACAAGTTTTGTAATATTAATTACATAGCTATTGTTGGTGACAACAAAATAGGAAAGTGTAGTAGAAAACACTGATGACATAATTTATGATATAACATGTACTTACGATGGGTAGATAATATCAAGTGAAACTAGAATAGGAAAAAAAAAAGAGAGAACAATATATAAATGTTACACGCACACACACATACATACATAAACATATGAATATAATATATTGAATCATTTTGAATATTAAATAAATCCAAAATATAAGTAAAATGTATTTCATGTCTTATTTACCAAAAAGAAATATGAATAATATAATGAGAGAGGAAATTAAAGGATTCGAAAAGTAAGCAGGTGAGCAGCACGAAAATGAACGTACGCGATGCCTTGGAAAGAAGAAAGCGAAACGATCGGACACACTGATACGCAACGAAATTATCGACGAGTGATCGTTAATCGTCGAAGCGCAAAATATGATAAAACAATGTACCGACTTTACAACGGATATCTTCCTCGTGTTCTGTGAAGATTATTGAAATACGAATCCGAGTCGCGAGCGAGAACTCAGTGAATGGGAAAGGAAAAAAATCGCGCTTCGATGGGCCACGGCAGAAAGCGATGCGGTACACACGGAAACTTGCGGAAACTTTCGCTTTTATCGTGACGATGTTACCGTAACGCCAACGACGATGAATCCGTCGTCGTTTCGTTTTCTAACGTACCTACATGTGTATTTTCGTTTCCACGTACATGCATACATATTTAAATTCACTCGAGCGTTTTAAAATCTTTAACTGGACTTCGTACTTGTATATAAATATATGTATATATATATATATATATATATATATATATATATATATATATATATATATATCGGTTTGCCTTTTTTCCTCTTTTCTTTTCCTTCTTTTCTTTTTATTTCTTTTTCTTTCTTTCTTTTTTTCCTCTCTCTCTCTCTCTCTCTCTCTCTCTCTCTCTCTTTATCTCTCTTTCTCTTTCTTTCCTCGTCTTACATTAGACCCAACGTACTTTCCGGTTTCTTTACTTTCCTATCGTCGCATTATCATTTTCCGTTCCCTTCCTATTTATATATATATATATATATATATATATATATATATATATATATATATATATATATATATATATATATATATATATATATCTTTACGGTCATAAAAATCTTCACGGCCATACGTATTCATTACTTGACTTGCAAATCGTTTAAATAGTTTCACTAATTAACCTTCCTGTTGAATCGTTTCATACCAATGATACGTTGACGTCCGATTGTATATTAATTATTTAACACTAAGTGGAAACTTTCCTATATCAATTTTACAATGCAATAAGATCGAAATCAATTCTCATGTCTATCGGATTGCATCGGTATCCTTTACGTCGTACGTATATGTCGTAAGAAATTTTTGCAATCATTTTAACGCACGTTAACTTACTAAGTTAATTATTTATTAATAGAACATTATATATATATATATATATATATATATATATATATTTGTTTCGTGTAAATTTTGAAAGTGTATTTTCCCTTTTATTCATATTCTTTTCTTTTTCAAATATTCTTGTTATATGCATATATAAGGTGTAGTGTGAGAAAAGGGAAGATATACCAAGGTCAAAATGGGTTGTAAATAGGGTAGTCTAAGCTAAGTATTAATACTTGAAATAACGATATTTTATAAAACACGATAGAGGGGAGGGTTTGTTTGCTACGACGCACTCGAAATTATCCCTATCTTTCCCTCC
>OU426998.1:4956619-4979119 GCA_911387935.1 Dolichovespula saxonica | reverse complement strand
CGACGATATTGAGTCTAAATGGTATTAGCAAGGAATAATGTTTTTATTTTTTCGATGGACGTACAAATGATACGCGCATTCATTTTCTTATTTACGAATGCAAAATTTCAACCGACGAGTAAATATTGCTCTCTCCCTCGAGTTGACCGATTGATATCGAATTTCAATTGGATATCGAAAAATGTGCGCAAAAAGTGGCCATCGTGCGTACGCGCTTACCAACCATCATCATTGATCGTGCTTCAACAAGTGTTTCCACATGAGATGCAAACAATTCGATAATCGTGTTATCGATGTGCCGTCGTGCTGTCCATTGAAAACTATCTCTTTCGAAATTTTTAAAAGCTGACGAGGAAAAGTTCCCATAATTGATAGTCGATAAAATCGTCTTCTATCGTTTTCTAATCTCTCTCTCTCTCTCTCTTTCCTTTTTACTTACCACTTGTAAATTTAAATTCACGATCCGTTTCTTACCTCAAATTCACACTGTAATTATTATTACAATGATTGTTGTATAACGTTCTATAGAACATATTTCAGTACGCTATCAAAAAAAAAAAAAAAAAGAAAAGAAAAAAACAGAAAAAAAATTTATTTACTTTTCCTTCTTCGTTTCCAAAGAGATTTTACTTCGGATTTAATTATTTTTTTCTTTTTCCCCCCCACCCGCGCCCCACCCGTCCTCTCCCCACCCCTTACCCCCACCACCCATACACCCCGAAGCTTCAACCGTCTATATACTCGCAAGATTCACAGCTCTAGTATAATAAACTTCTTTATTTCTTTCTCTGTCTGGCCTTTGTGACTTTGGCCGAGAAGATATTTTCGTGGGTAAAATTGAGCGCGTGGCAATCGGCCAGCCATCGAACGCCGCGATAAAACGGCGTATATATACGTCGTGACGATGATATAGGATATTTGTCCTGTGCCATCGAAAATTCTCATTTCTCGTAGCGCGTCGTTCACTTTACTACCATAGAACGACGTGAAACTTCTATTGTGTCAGAGTGAGTAATCGATTTGACGAAGATCGAGTTATGACTAACTCAGCTGTGTCCCGCTTAACGGCTGTTGTTCTTTCTCGAAGCAGTACTTTCTCTACCTAGGGTTCTAACCGTCTCTACCTGAAGGGTAGACGACTGGGAAGGATGAAAGGTTCTTCTCTTTTTTTTTTTTCTCTTTTTTTTCTTTTCATTTCTTTTTCTCAAATACCCGTTACTTTTAGTTTTTAGGTATAGTAAGTATCGGATCGTCTATGATCGTATTGAAACGACAACAAGCGTAAACCTTCATAGTGAGAAAGAAAAAAAGAAAGAAAGGTAAAGAGGAGAAAAACGTTAACTTGTTGCGACTAGTTGGATAAATCGATAAAGATTATTTTGAGAATGCGCGTTTATTTTCAAACCAACGTCGTCAAGTGACAGACACATAAATATATATTTTTCGAGTTTGATGTTATATGAAATATAATTGTCATATTTGAGGGTCGATGTTAACGAACGATGTACGAATACTAGATGATCCTTCGCTTTAAAACGAATGTGTTTGTTCGTACAACTTACAAATTTTCGAATATATTTCTACCTAAAGATTTTCTTCGTAAGCGTCATAATATAATTGTGCGTTCGTTTCGAATTCTCCTTTATCGGACGAAGTAAATAATATTTCGACGAATCTCAGATTAAATTACCGAGGATGAATACAATTTTATTGCGATTCCCTGTCAAATTGGCACTCGTTATATCTCCTTTCTCGAAGACCGTTAGGTCGACGCTCGTTAAAATCGCTCGGACGGTATTCCGCTGTTAAACTTTAACGTGATAACGTGTGTTGTATATTCGTCAAATAATGGTATATTCGTTTATGGTGGTAGTTGTTGTTCATTGTCGTCGTTGTTGTTGTTGTTGCATTCAGGTAAAGATGCTTTTATGCCAGACCGATCGTCCGGGCGAGGTTTGCGACTAGGAGGACGCCTAGGACGTTGCAAAAGAGAGAAAGAGGGGGGGGGGGAGGGATAGAGAAAGAAAGAAAGAGAAAGAGAGAGAGAGAGAGAGAGAGAGAGGGTGGGAAAAAGTTAGTGGAGGAGTAGAAGAAGTTGGAGGAGGATGAGGATGAGAAGGAGGAGAAGGAGGAGGAGGAAAGGAGCCGAACGCACTACACAACAATGTGATTATACGCAGTGCTGCACCGGTTTTCTGCAGCAGCTGCCGGATCGTTTTGGGGGATTCGGCAGAAACGAACGAACGAACGAACGAACGAACGAACGAACGAACGAAAGGACGGACGTCGGTTCCCGAGTAAAAGGGCCCGGTGTTGTTTGTGGTGGGGGTAACGACGGTCAGGGAGAAACGAAAGCTAGGTGAGACGAGCTGTGTTGGGAGGAACGGAGAGGGAGGTACGTTGGGTCCTCGCCGAGGCCTGGTGTGCACAATGAGAGAGGGACGCAGCCCGCTTCAGGCAGCTCTCAAAGAGGGAGGAAAAGAGATGAAAAGAGAAAGAGAGAGAGTGAGAGTGAGAAAAAGAAAGAGAGTAAAAGAGAGAGAGAGAGAGAGAGAGGACCTTCCGTTTCTGCAGGCTCCATCGCTGAAACTCGAAAGGCGAGAGAGCCCTACGAAAAATACCCTATACACGGTCTACCTGAGCAAGGCGTAGGGCCTAAGCTGTGCTACCTCCCTTTTTCAGACTCTTCCAACCTTGAATGGAGGTCAGGGTTCCCTCCTCCTTGCCCTTTTCTTCTCCTTCCTCGACGAGACTTCTCTAGCTAGTTCTCTCTCCTTTCCTCTGTCTGTATCTCTCTCTTTCTTTCTCTCTCTCTCTCTCTCTCTCTTTTCTCTCTTTCTCCTTCTCCTTCTCTCGCGGCTTCTGTGCAAAGGGGGATTTTTATCTGTTCGCTTTGTACATGCTGAAGTCATCGATTCGTGGAGTGAGAGAGAGAGAGAAAGAGAGAAAGAGAGAGAGAGAGAGAGAGAGAGAGAGAGAGAGAGTAAGGGGAGAGATGGAAAGAGAAAAAGAGAAAGAAATGGCTCGTGACGAAGGGAAAAGCGTTTTCGTTCCTTTTCGATCGTTTCTGCAAGACGGTAACAAGATGCGTCGAATAGTTTAGAACTGATAGATTTTTCAAGATTGTATGAAATAAGTGTTCAAAAAAAAAAAAATCCTCGGAATTCAGGCAACTAAGATTAGGGGGGGTAGGGGATTCTTAATGTCGAGTTGTAACGATTGATTTTTGAATAATCATAAAATATTATTATGCCGGTGGAGAGAAATCACGTGATACATATAATAAAATCGTTGAAAAATTGAAGCATATTTTAATCCGATTATAGAACGTATCTACAAATTGTTACCATTTGATATTTTTCAGAAAGAGCAACCTTGAGTTAGTTTTGACCTAGATGCTGTTGAACCAACGGCGCAACTGATTAATTTTCATCCCCCCAAAGTACCAAATAAATTGTCAAGATTGATCAAGTGGTTTTGTCGTCCGGCGGTGACATCGCCAAAATTTGGAGGATGTTGATGCCCGGTGCCGCCGGTCTCAGTGCCGTGGGCGCTGTGGGAGCACCAGGCCCGGACGAGCTTGTTTCCGGGCTGGGTGCTCTTGCGGGTGCCACACCTCAGCAAAAAGATACCACCTGGACTAAGTTATTCGTTGGCGGTCTACCTTATCATACGACCGATAAAAGTCTCAGGGAACATTTCAGTGTTTATGGGGATATCGAGGAAGCCGTTGTCATCACCGACAGACAGACTGGAAAGAGCAGAGGCTACGGTTTCGTGAGTAACGATTTTGTGCCACTAGCTGTATCATTTTATCGCATATCTTATTAAAAAAAAAAAAAAAAAAAAAAAAAACGTTTCCGTAAACAGATTGAAACCCGATAAATAATATCGTCGAAAGGAAAACGAAAAGAGACGAAAATTGTTCGTAACAAAACGTTCGATCGATTTTATTGCAATAAGGATTAATCGGGTTAACTTTTGCTGGTATCGAAAAAATTTCTTCGTACGCGTGTAATGCGTGTTATACTGCAGGCTTTTAGTTTATCTTAGCCCGTTATCGAACGTGAAGCTTATTATAATAAGAATGTATTACTAAATATCTAGTCGAATATGAAAGTTCGCACGAGGCAATACTCACGCACTTTTAATCTCACGTAAGAGCTTATGCAGATCGTATGGATTTACCGCTTTAATCGAGTTTGTTTCTTCGCGAAGGAAATCCGGTCCCTATCGATAAACTCGTAATTCATTGCGATTAAAGTCGAACTAGTTTTCATGCTCTTGTCCGAAATGGATTTACTTTCACACGGTGTCCTCTTGCCGATAAAGTTCTTTTTTTCTTTCTTTCTTTTCTTCTACTTTTTTTTTTTTTTTTTGAACGAATGTCACGAATGTATAATTGGGATAAAACTCGGTCGAGAAACCTGTTCTTCGTCTTATCATTGGTCTACTTTAGATAACATGGAAATTCGAGCATCGACCTTACGTCATTCCTGTCGATTAACGAAAGTATTTTTTGCCTTGTTCACGTCATTTATTCACTGTTCGCAACTCGACGATCAAGTACAAAGGAATTCTCCTCCTCCCCCCCCCCGTATTAGACGTGTTGGATCAATCGATTTTGCTCGTAGGTAATCATGGGAGACAGAGCGGCTGCTGAGAGAGCCTGCAAGGATCCTAATCCCATCATCGATGGTCGCAAGGCCAACGTTAACTTGGCAATACTAGGAGCCAAGCCGAGGGGTAATTTGCAAACGAGTAAGTTAACTTTCTCTATAACCTTTTTCGATAAGTCTTCTTTCATTGTTATTTTAAATTATCTTTAGTAATAGCGACGTGAGTCGAAAATATTTTATAAGATAGTCGGACTGAGACTGGAGTAAGGAATGGCGTAAGTTTGTTATAAATTGAATGTCTTTTTCTTCTTATTAAGTTTTATCATTGAAATAATATGAAGTCGAGGATCTTTTGAATTCTACGAAATGCTTTGCCATATAGCGATTTTGTTTTATAGATTAAATTAGTCGCTGATACTGTTTTACTAGCGTTTAACATTCTTTCATTCTTTTTTCTTTTTTTTTTTTCTTTTTTCGAATAACGTAAAGATATTCCCCATTTGATACAATCCACAGAGGATCTTTGCGATATACGCCGGTCCGATGTTTAACCTCGCAAACGTTCGATCTATTTTTAAGTGAATAATGAACATTTCGATGCGTTCGAGAAATCGTAAAAAAAATTGAAACGTGAAAGCACGGATGATGAGTCATACAGCGTTTGCCTTAGGATATTATAGTACTACAGTGCTTGGTTATTCCAAGATCTACAGTTTTACTTATTTCCAGTCTGTTCAGTACCGAAACCGCACATAGACGATCGCTTTACGATTCTGACACTAACACTTGGATAAGTGAGTGTTCTCTGTAAATCATATTTACCGTACTAAACGTCCAATGATACGTTGGATCGAGTTAGTGAGTTTTGTCTTACTGAAAGAACATTGGTACGCAATTTGACCTTTGAAATAGGGAAGACAGTACATATAGAGATTGGCCGCAGTTTCTTTTCTTATCGTCTCAAATGATAAAGATATAAATATAGAACGAGAGATTTGTTTAAAAAAAAAAAAAAAAAAAAAAAAAGAAATCCTTTTTAATATCGTCTCATAGTTTTTGCTTGATTATTCGATCCAAGCGACGAAATATGATAGACGTGTCTGAATCTTAAGGATTATTTTTTTTACTATTATATATATATATTTGTGCATGAGTGTATATATATATATATATATATATATATATATATATATATATTTATGTGTATGTGTTAACGAATTCAGATTAAAAAATTCAGAATAATCGTGATTGGTCGCAAATGTTGTAATCAAAAAACTCTATCCCTGTATTCTTGTGCGCTAAAGATCTCGATCGTAGCTAACTTATCGCATGGTTCACGCGTTTGTTTCTTTAGCTAGATGTTGATAAAGATAGAAGGTAGAGTGGAGTCGCGTTACGTAACCCAGTTTGATCTTTGATCTCAAAAGAGAGAAAGAGAGGGACCGATAGCGGAGCACAGAAAGGGCGAGAAACATTTTTGGAAGCCCAAATGAAGTGGTAGTCGCGTTCTCAGCATCATTCTCGCTTGCTCTCTCTCTCTCTCTCTCTCTCTCTCTTTCTCTCTTTTTCTTAAATGGCTTTAGGCCAACATAGCTTTGGAGTCTGTGTCTAAAATTGCCCTAACGGAGCCACCGACTTTACATTTGTCTTTTCTCTCTTTTTTCATTCTCTCTCTCTCTCTCTCTCTCTCTCTCTTTCTACTTTAGCCACGTTCTTTGTTTGAGCAGAATCGCCACTTATTTTTCATTTTTATTTCTTACTTTTCTTACTCCTTTTTTTTTTTTATCTCATTTAGACGAATTTAGAAAGTAACGAAATCACGTCTTTTGTTCCATTTGCACGTAAAAACCATCGAGACATGAACGTAGATAGTAGTTCAGGGTCGACGATTAGAAAACGCAAATAGAAATTAATCGTACACCATTTATGATTTCAGCATTCCCATTTGCTGCTGGCATTCGAGCTGGATATCCCGCGGTTCTTCCAGGCCAATATGGGTGAGTCTATGTCGATGTGATTTTTCTTTCGAAGTATATTTAAGAACGTAAGTGTTGTAACTTATCGCAGAATATAGATGAAGGAAGAAGTAGCGTAAAAGAAGCATCAAATCTCAGTTATAAACGTTTTCGAGACTTATTTTTTTTTTTTTTTAATTTCTTTTTTCTTGGGCAATTTGATATACGTAAAAAAGAGAGGCCAATTTTTTTTCTTGTTTCTTTTTTTTTTTTCTTTTCTTTTCTTTTATTTTCTGTAAAATCCGATCGACACGAGGGATATTTTGTTTCTCTCCTCCGGAATAAAGATCTTTTCATATATTTTTCTTTTTTTAATTATCGACAATGAGACTAGACAACGCGTGCTAGGTCAAATAAAGTGTCGAGATAATGTAACATAAAATACGTTGGCAATATAAATAAGTGTTCTACGTTTAATCGCATAAGGTTCGCGAGTGAGATTAGTAGATGTTTTTGTTGTTGAAGACAGTCTTATATATAACGTTTCAGCATCCTGACGCGTGAGCGTAAGGCAGCAAGCAGAGAGTCCTCTTTTCGAGATCCTTGAGAGGGCCGTGGGCCGTTCTAAGGAGCAAAAGTAAAAGATAATAATAATGAAAGAAAATGATGAAAAACGAACGTTTGTAAAAGAGAGACTATCTATAACGAACGAAAGAGGCGAGAAAAAAGAAAAAGAGAAGTCCATCTACTAAAAGAGAGCGAGAGAGAGAGAGAGAGAGAGAGAAAGAAAAAGAGAGATAGAGAGAGAGAGAGAGAGAGAGAGAGAGAGAGAGAACATACGCATATATGAGAAAAGAGGGAGAAATATTCGCGAGAACTGTGAAAGAAAGGGTGAGAAAGGGGAGAGAGAGAGAGAGAGAGAGAGAGAGAGAGAGAGAGAGTGAGTGAGAGCGAGCGAAAGAGAGAGAGAGAGAGAGAGAGAGAGAGAGAGAGGGAAATTGAGAGATAGATAGAGAAAGAGAGAAAGAGAAAGGGGATATAATATACGGCACACGCACACGTATACGAAGCCACACGAGTACCTACGAATTTCTTTCGATGAAGTATACACGCTACTTACAAGAAGGGAGATCTCTTCGGAGGGTTCGGTCTCTTCCTCTTCTTCATCTACCGTATCTCTTTTTTTTTTTTTGGAGTTGTGTTTTTTTTTCTTACTTTCCTTGTTTCTACTTTCTTAGTGAAGTTTACGTTGAAGTGATGAATAATTGAGATTGCGGTTGCTGAGCGATTTGCGATTGTTTGTTTACTGGTTTTGACTCTTTCTTTTATCTTTACTTTTTTTTTTGAATCTCTTTTTTTTTTTTTTTTTATTTTATTTTATACTTCACTCTTCTCTCACGCACACACACATTCACACACATTTGTGTGTGTACACATACGTACGCAGAAACACACATACAGACACGTACGCACACTACTTGTTTCTTAATCAAGCATAATTACAATAATGACACACGGTTGACGAAAATGATAATGAATTTTAACGTGCAACGTAACGATACAGCCATATAATGCCTGTGCGTTCGAATTCGTTTCCCTCCTTTTGTGATACGTTAAAAAAAAAAAAAGAAAAAAGAAATAGAAGGAAAAAGGAAAAGAAAATGAAGAACGAACAGTGTGTTTTCTTCGATGACTATAAAAAATCGCGAATACGTGGGCTGCGAGTAAGAACGAAAACGTTCGCGATGATTTTTTTTTTCTTTTTTATTATTATTATTATTATTATTATTATTATTAATCAATAATATCTATGATCGATCGATCTTATTAATAACGCGATCACTTGCAAATTAGTCGAGCGTCGAAAGGGAATCATTCATCTTTTGTGCTTTTCTTAGAGAATTTTTCTTCGTTTCTGCGATCGCATATTCGCGCAATAATATTTCTTCCTCGTTTATTATTTTTCCCTATCTTATTTTTGTTTTTTTTTTCGCGCGTTACCTCTCGCGGCAAGATTTCTTCTTCCACGTTTTCAATGAGCTTAACTGTCTCCTCGATACTCTCAAAATCTACATGACCGTATAAAATGTCTCGTTTTATCGAAACGTCGGTACGAAACTTGGATACTAAAATTACCATTTATCGTAATTTTTGTGCGACTGTTAACGTACGAATGTCGACGATAATATTTAACGAACAATTATGGATTAGAAAAATTGGTATCGGTTATCGGGAATAAAATTAGTATTATAGTTAGGAGTCAACGGGTCGAAGAATTCCCGTTGGATCGAATCGAGATTTTCGTTCACGTCTCGGGAGCCATTTAACTCAACACAAATATTTATTCTTTCGCGCCGGACGAAAACGAGCGCGTGCGCGTGCTCTCTCTTCCTTTTGTCCGGCTAAAAGCGAAAATAGATTTTATCAGCGACGTCGACGAGGACTCCTCCTCATAAAGAGAGAGAGAGAGAGAGAAGAGAAGAGAGAAGAAAGAGAGAGAAAGAGACAGAGAGAGAAAATGAAGAAGAGATGTAGAGAGAAAGAGAAAGAGAGAAAGAGAGAGAGAGAGACAGAGACAGAGATGAGAGACAGAGATAGAGTTAGAAGGAGAACGCGAAACGACGCGCCGTGTATTCGTTGATCGTGAAAAATCGACCTGGTTTGGCCCAGGACACAAAGCTTGGCGCGGCATTAATTCTTTATTACGTTTCTATCGATTTTATCGCAGTTCAACCTTATTTGCCACGACCAGAGATTCCTCCGTGTTATTTTCCGTACGAAACTTAGATGTATTTAATCGAACTTGGATAAAGAAAATGATCTACGTCTATATTTCGAAATTTCCGATTGCGTTTAAATTTCGTTATGACGTTTGAAACTATTTTCGAACATATTAAATGTAATTCTGAACGTTCCTTTTGACGATGAAAAAATCGATTTACTGTTGTTTGTATATATATATATATATTTTTTTTTTTTTTAAAGAAAGATTCAAACGAATCAAATTTTATATAAATATTTGCCCTTTCGATTAGTATCGAGCAAATTCGTTCGTTCTTATTGTACTCGGATCACTTATAATTATTGTAAACGTAAAATATGATTATTAAAGTCGATTGTAATTTAAATTTCATTTACTTCCTTTTGTTTTTTTTTTTTTTTTTTAAATAATTACGACTAACATATCTCGAGTCATCCAGATAGGATTAATCGCTGAAAGGTTCAATCAAACCGAAAGATAATTTCTGAGAATTACTTAAGTCGTTTAATAGATATATCGCAAGGGTTAGTCACGGTGGTAAGACGGTGTTTCGTATTGGCACGTGTCGTGAGTTTCGCGGAAAGCCGGAAGTCTCTTTTTGGAGCACGGAGAAATAAATAGGGAGGGGGAGGGGAAGAAAAACACAGATAGATAGATAGATAGACGGATAGAAAAAAATCGGATGATAGAGAGAAAGGAGGGAGAAAGAAAGAGAGAAAGAGTCTAGTCGAGTGTACAGGCTCCGCTAACCACTGTTAATATTAATAATAACCTTGTGTGTGTGGTGAAAGCTTACACTACACTTGGTGTCGCTATTGGTGTTGTATTTTCTTTTTTTTTTGGTGTTGTACTTGATGGTTTTTCCTTTTTCTTTTCCTTTTATTTTCTTTTTTTTTTTATTTCTTCTTTGTCTTTTTTCTTTCTTTTTTCTTTTCTGTTCCTTTTATTTTTCCCTTTTCTTTTTTTTTTATTTTTTCATTTCTTTGGAGAATTTAATTGTAACAACGTGATGGAGAAAAGAGAAATAAATAAATAAATATAAGGGAAAAAAATTCAAGACTTCTCCGTTCGAGACGAGCTCGAGAAAAGAACTCGTCGTACGTGCACACGTTCGTGAAAGAGAGAAGAATGATGAGCGGAGAATCGTGAATACGCGTTTTCGACCCCATGGACGACGGGAATTCGTTCTTTTTTGCCCTGTTCCTCGATTCAGGCCCCATGCAAAGCTTTGCGTCTTTCGTAAGATTCGTCGTCTCATCGTACGAGATAGAAGAAACATTTCAAAAGCGTTTTCTGTGACTCCCTTACGTCGGCTAATTTATTAATATGTCACAAGAATCAGAGAGAGATAGAGAGAGAGAGAAAGATAGAGATAGAGATAGAGATAGAGAGACATTAGAGAGAAGGAAATTTGGCGCGAGTTTTGAATCTCGTACTACTCTGGCATTTGGCATAGAACGCGCGGGCGCATTTGGCACGCCGACGAAAAGTTTTAAATATTGTTGCGTTGGGATTTATTTTCGATGGGGACGCAACATGGTGGGAGTTATAAATTAATGGTTAGCCAATGAGAATAATCGTATAACATAGTAGGTACGTTAATATGTATGTACGTACGTAGATAAGTTTCGTTGAGTCTCGGTGAAGGCGCAATTGGCAAGGATATTGCTTACGTCACGTTCTTCTTCAACAACTTCTTCTTCTTCTTCTTCTTCTTCTTCTTCTTCTTCTTCTACGCTCTAGCACCACGTGGCAGAGAACGCGTGTCCTCGAATTAGCGAAACGTAGGTGGGATAAGTGAAATTTAACACCGTTCGGTAAGCCGACGCGTCCGCGGTGCATCCAACACGGAAGCATTTTAACTTTCTCCCTCTCGTACGATCCAAATTCGTGAAAACATATTTCATTCGAGTTATTAGAAATATTAGGACATCGTTCGAATCTTCTTTCTTTTTTTTTTTTTTTTGATCGTGATAACGATTCTCGTTGAATCGTACATTTTTTTTGTATATATTAATGCCTATTAACGCGTCGTATTAATGCATATATTAGTAATGAAATTAATGACACGTTGATATTGTTCGAACGACATCGTCGTTAATTTCACGATCGATGGATCCGTACGTTTAATGTCTGTCCAACGGATATTTGTTCGTTCATAATGACAAAAAAAATATATATATATATATCGACACGATAATTTATAGTATAATATTATATACGTTTGTTATCGATATTATCGAAAAAACTTGACATTATCGAAAATTACGTTAAACTTGATAGATAAGAAAGCAAACGCGATCTATATATATATATATATATATATATATATATATATATATATATATATATATGTATATAATTTGATTTTTGACACGAACCAATCGCGATAGATCTTTTTTTCGATGTATAGATCAACGTTGACGAACAACGAAGATAAGGGAAGACGACGTCGTCGTTCGTTGACGACAACGACGACGACGACGACGACGACGACGACGACGACGAGGACGACGACGTCTTGCGTCTCGGTGTCGGCCATCTTTGTGGCTCCTGGCGTCGGTCCAGTCTTTATTTAGATCCACCTGTCCCCTGTGTCAACTTCTCGGCGCGAGCCGTCGCGTCGTCTCGAGAAAGAAAGAAAGAAAGAAAGAAAGAAAGAAAGAATGAAAGAAAGAAAGAAAGAAATAAAGAAAGAAAGAGAGAGGAGAGAGAGAGAGAGAGAGTGAGAGAGATGGAAGCTGCTCTCCCTCGTGAAGAGGATTTAAGAGTCTTTAAGGCCGTTTCCGCGCTATCGCGACGTCTATTCTCGAAGATCCCTTTTCTAGTTCGCCGTCTTCTCTCCCTCGTTAACGGGATACCGAAGCGACGAGCGAACCTACTTACGCGTTCCTCCACTTTCCCCGAGTAACGATTAGGATGTCTGCCAAATTGCATTTTGACGATTGCGTCTGCGTAGACGACCGATCCTTTCTTCTGTCATTTCTTGTTTCGTCTTTTCTTTTCTTTTGTCTCGTTTTTTTTTCTCTTTCGTTTCTCATTTTCCTTCGATACATTTATAATACACTTTGATTATGAGTATTTTTTTTTTTGGGTGTATGGGTCACGTGGTGATTTATTCTCCTTACACGTTTACGGTTTGTAATTATTCTTTTTCCTTTTTTTTTTTTTTTTTCTTTTTGAATGCAAATACGATTGCAACAGGTATATGGTTATATGATTACGTACGATTGTTTATTTATTTATTTCTTTTTCGTTTTACTTTTATGATTTAGAAAAGATTTCGATTATCGCATGTCAATGTCAGGCCGCGTAAGATAGAGTTGTTTTTTTTTTTTTTTTTTTTTTTTTTTTCAATGGAAAGGAGAATTTATTTAATGTTAAATATAGGAAAATTTGTTTACGAGATTCAAAGATCCTCGCGTTATTCCCCGGTATTATTATTCGAACGATTTTTAGCGCGAACGTGAAATTTTGGAAACGAGAACGGGTACTACTTCACAAGAACTTCTCGCTGCTCTTTCCACCTCCTCATATTTCGCGTCATAATCCGGAACGTCGTCTAAAAGGATCGCGCTTCTATTTCCATTATCGCGACTCTCTTCTTCTCCACCTGTCGTCGTCGCTCTTCTGACGCAAATTCTTCGTCGCCATCGAACTATCGTGTCTTCTCTTCGACGTTGATCAACGCTTATTAATTTTGTCGTTTATGTCATGAAATTTTCTTTTATATATATATATATATATATATATATATATATATATATGGATTTACTGTTATTTACACACGACATTATTATACTGTGATAGTTATTGAACGAGGAACGATAAATATATAAAAATTTTATATAGAAATTATTGGAAGCTTTATATATGTATTTATGAGATATTGCCATTGATATGATAGAAATGATTAGTGATAATGAAAAATTTTTTTAAAATTTATTTTCGTTGGATTTGATCGGATTTTTTTCTTATTTTTCTTTTTCTTTCCACTTCTCGCCTAAACACGCCGAAAGCCTTAACGAAATTATTTTTTTTTTTTTTTTATATAGCATTAAAATGAATTTCTATTTTCAATATGCGAACGTCCGTCGTCATTATGCACCGCCATCGTCGTTGTTCTTTCAACGAATGCAGTCTGTTCTCATGCGACACATATTTCATCCTCAAGGTTCCCTCCCTTCTTTTTCTCGGTAACTCGCTTATTCCATCGCTCTTTGTATTTTTATAGCATCGTCGAATTCACATTTCGTAGTCAATAGAAAATTATTGTTAGAAAAGTTTCTACAAAATGTATACGAACAATTGATCTTAATAAATTCATTTTATTCCGTTCGTTGTTATTTACGATAGTTCTTCGATCATCCCACTTTCGTTTTGTGTGTTTTATTATAGCATGGAATGTTTCCAAAATGTATTTTATATTTAAAGGATCACACGCTTCGAATGTTGTTATTGTTTTCTTGTTTATTCCATTCCAATTTCGTCGACGGCCAAATTTAATATTTTCAACAACCTTCTGTCTTCGTGTCCCACGCATTAATGTTCCGTGGCTTAAAAATAAAATGTTTATGATAAAAAAAAAAAAAAATTCCAAGCATACGAAACAATTTTCATGATCGAACGTCTCTCGTAAAAAACAAACGATTGTTAAACGATTGTTTGTTCAAGCTCTTCTTCACTGTTTAGAATCAAACTTTGTTGGGCAATTGTCCTCGGTCAAAAATCAAATAAAAAAAAAAAGTCAAGTAAAAAGAAAAAATTAAAAATTATCAATGTTCGCGCGGAAAGGCAATTAATCCATGACGAGGAACCACCCCCCACGATTCACTATTGGTCTGGTCCGCTTTCCGTGGATTGGCGGATGATCCCATTGGATTATCCAGGGCGCCGGCGCCGCAGCATAGCGTTTTGGCCTATCCTCTCTCCCTGCGCAACGAAAGCTAAGCAAGACACGACCCGGATACCTCGCGACACCTTCCTTGAGTTCACACATGCGCGCGAACGACGTTCACACACTTACGATGAATACCTATGAATACCGAACTTACAGTAGTCCATTCGCCAAGGACAAATCATTATTCAATAACGAGCGATTATTGAAAATTGTTACGATTTGCGCAATAATTTGTTCATATATTTTTTCTTTTTGGTTTCGTTTTTCTTTCTTTTTCTTTTTACCATAATTCATTCGGTGGTTTTATTTTCAAATATTCTCTTGTTCATTATTCTCGATCTCGTTTAAAAAAAAAAAAAAAAAAAAGAATAGTTTTTACTGGCCACGGTAGGATTCGTCGATTAGATCGTCACGAAAGATTCCATATAGAAAAAGTTCATTTGAAAAAGAATAATGTTCGAAGGTCGGTCATTATAGTAGTAGTAGTTCGCATCATTCAAGGATCGCATTATCCTCTGACCGACTTAGACCATATTACTATATTCGTAATTCGTAGTATTATATGAAACGCATCATTTCCTTTCATAATATGTAATACATATATACAAGCTGCTAACATACGTCAGAGCAGGTGTACGATGACAATAATTTCTAATCACAATAACGTTCTGCTGCGGTTCACACCTGCACCCTCTTAACGAGCTTGAAACGTATGCATACATACATATATACCTACATATATATATATATATATATATATATATATCCGTAAACAAATTACGCACACCTACACCATATATATGCAAATATATAGGAGGTATATGGGCAGACGTACGCTGATTCGTAGGGCCACGTTTTTCTTCCCACAAATTTACCCCTACCGATTTTCACCTTTACTCTGAGTTCATTTTGTTTCCCCCCCCCCTCCTTTTTTCCATCCACACCACCCTTTCCCACATCAAGTATTTTACTCCATCGAAAACACAGGGGCCACCTTGCGTTCTTTTCTACTTTCGTTCGTTCGTTCGTTCGTTAGTTCGTGCGTGCGTGCGTGCATGCGTGCATGCGTGCGTGCGTGCGTGAGTCGTCGGCGAACAAGTCGAGAGATCCTAATCGCGACGTACGGCCACTTTACGTCGGAAATCGAGGGTGGTCACTTAGATCCGTCACGAAAGGACGATTCCAACGGGGTACTATCTTCGTGACTTCCCAACGATTTCTTTCTCCTTCTTTTCCTCCTCCTAATCTCTCCTCACCTCTCCTCTCCTCTCCTCATCTCACCTCGTCGATTATTCTAGGCTTACCACATGGCACGCGTTTGAATTCCAAGTTGTCTTTTAATGGTCTCTTCCTTTGAACGCCTAATCGTCTCTAACTTCAATCGCGAACATGCTAAATAAATAAACGCGAAGAAACTTTTTTCGTATCATTGATTTCGAATCATTCTATATGTATACACGTCAATTTTGTCGATTGATATAACGAAATAACGATACGTTATATTTCATTGTTTTTTATTTTTACTTTTGTTATTATTATTATTATTATTATTATTATTATTATTATTATTATTATTATTGTTTTTTTTTCTTTTAATTCGAACATTTAATAATATTAATGATCATTGGAGAATGTATCGTCATTGTTTCATCGGGGAACCAAATTAAATCGTTTGTTTTCATTGCATACAAACGATATTTTAAAAGGGTCAACTTAATGTATACTGGATGACGTATCGCGATCATTTATACAACCGCAAATAATATAATCATAGAACTCATTTGTTTATCGCAGAAAGTAAAAATGTCAGAAAAAATTACCACGGCGGTTAGACTTGCGACAACTATTAACTTATCTTAATCGTTTTCTTTTTTTTTCCTACCTTCTATCTTTTTCTAGTTTTTTTTTTTTTTTTTATTATGATTTTTTCGATACACATATACAAGAATCCAAGGCATGCAACGATAGTTTTTATTTTCCTGTTTTTTTTTTTTTTTTTTTTTTTACTATTTAAATAAGATCAGAAGGGATAACGTATGAATAGATGAAAAGAATGTTTGGCTCACAATTTTTATTAATATAATTATAATTATTATTAATATTATTATTCTTATGATTATTAATAATAATATTATAATTATTATTATTCGTTAATGTACGTATGTACAAGCTAAGTAATGTGACTAAATTACCACTAAATTGATGAAGCCCGAAGACATATTATGCGCACTTATCTCCACGAGGAATGGCATAATGCTTCCGACCCCCTCCCCCCACATCAACATACATACACACAAATTGAAAGAGGGTTACATCGATCGTATAAAAGCTTTCCGTATAATGTTCGTTCAGTCGCGATGCGCCACCACGCAATTTTACATCGTGGCGAATTACGGGACGTATTAAAATGACAGTACATGCATTTCGCGCGAACTTACCAAGGACGACGATGTGGTCGTGGTCAATCGATCGATGAGAATATCTCATCTTGAGACTCTATATTTTCCTATCGTTTCAATCGACTTACCCGGTATCTCGATTAAAAGGAGAAAAAGAAAAAGACAATATAGGTAATTCATTTAATTTCACAAAAAAAAAAAAGAGAGAGAAAGTAATAAAAGAAAAGTAGGATAAAATTTATGTCGGCCAATTTAAATTATAAATCGATATATATATATATATATATATATATATATATATATATATATATATATATTAGTTAAATTAATCGAATGGCATCTACTACTGGTAATTATATTATATATATATATATATATAATTAATTAATTTTTCCTTCACGCAAGTTATATTAATTTGGTAGAGTCACCTAGACAATTTTTCTAATGCCATTAGTTATCCCCAAGATTAGCCGTTTAGTACAACTAATCGAATTAGGGAACAAAACGTATTCCGTGCGGTAAGACTCGTGTGTAAATGGTTGAAACCAAACAATTTTTTGTAAAACAATAACGATCGTACGTTTTCCAAATTTTAATGGCAATTTATCATACGTACTTATGTCGGCTTATACATCGCAAGGTTGTAACTGGATTGAGATTGAAAATTGTCGGGAGGACGACGGTGACGGGAAGAAAGAAGGGGCGGAGGGGGGAAGAGGAAGTGGGAGAGAAAGAGGATATATAGGGACACGCGGAATAGGAAAAGTAGGGTTGAGCACACGCGAGCCATCCATAATGCACGGGCCTCGTTCGAGATGCGGACGACAGATAAGTTCGATCGAAAAGGAGGTGCAAAAAGGAATGGAAAAAGGAAAAAAAAAGTTTTTTTTAATGAAAAACGGAAAAAAAATAAAAAAGAAATGACGACGACGATGATGATGATAATGATAATAATAATTATTATAATAATCATAGAGGTATGGAAAAACGAGAGACTTGGGCTATTGAGATAACGTGAATGAAAGGCGGCATCATAGTTTCAAGCGTATTTTATTGAGATCTCTGTTTCGAACATTTAATCTTCGATCTTACGAAGGACAATATTGAAGAATCGATAGTCGGGTTCAATCGATATGCTAATCGTATTGTCGACAGTGATTTTATTATTTATAGGAGATATTTCGTGTTACTGTTCCGTTTCGTGAATACGTTAGGAACGGAAATATTTTAATTGCGATTAGAATGATAATAATGTTTTTCATTCCTTTTCTTATAATTACTTATCATGATTTCTCATGTATTTTCTTTCTTTTCTTTTTTTTTTTTCTTTTCGTTTGATACTATATCGCGATTTTGTTTCATTTTCATAATGCAAGTACGATATATATATATATATATATATATATATTATCATTATCATTATTGTTATTATTATTAAAAAAGATATTTTATTTTATTCATTTATTCGAAGATAGATAAAAAAAAAGGGTTTATGTAATTCAAAAACGGCACTTACAATTAGTAGGGCAATTTCTATTTATAATTCAAGAATGCAATTCTAGAGCAACGTAATGAGCGACTCTGTAGATGATTACCTCGAGAGATATCTTGCCTTCGTAGTTACTTTAATAGATCGGTATTCGCTATAAAAGGGGTTATAAATCAGTCTAAAAATGATGGATCTACAAATCGTCGTAGCATGATCTGCCGGATATTCGTTCGTTTCGAAGTCTCGTGATAGAAATAAGAGAGAGGGCGAAAGAGCGGGAGGGAGAGAGAAAGAGAGAAAGAGAGAAAGAGAGAGAGAGAGAGAGAGAGAGAGAGAGAGAGAGAGAGAGAGAGAGAGAGAGAAGACGAAGCATTTGGTAGTGAGCTGGTAACGCGCCAAGCGTGATATTTTTGCGACGATCGTCGATCGACTTCCGTGCGCTAAATTATTTTCAAACTCTCGATAGTTCATAAATCTTTTTTTCTATTGTTTGACAAAATAAAGGATACCATATGCGGTCTCGTGTTTTAGATTTTGCAATAAAGTATCCAAATTTGAATGAAATATTGCAGTTTTTTCTCTCTCTCTCTCTCTCTCTCTCTCTCTCTCTCTTTCTCTCTCGTTACGTAGAAGATATATATATATATATATATATATATATATATATATATATATTGCGATTTTTTTTTCTATCTTTGCATATACAATATTTTGTACATGCAACATACATTAAAAGTTCTCGAAGAGATTTACAATAGGTATATTTCAGGTCTTACGATTATATGAAAAAAATAGTATATTCTCTTTTGCATAATGCATCACGATAATAACAACGTATCGAATGTATAAGTGCTTTACGGTTTTATATTGATTTGTTTTCCTTCGGATTTAGCCGCGAATACGATCTGAAAGTAAAGTTGTAGACGGTTTTTGTGATAGTAACGTAGTGTAGTATTACGAACACATTTATAACGTTCATTGTTACAGTCTCCGTATATAACTCTCGAAAAGTAAGAAACTTGAAGGGGGCGATTTAACCGATTGGGGATGGGAATAACGCGACAAAGAAAAGACAGTTTGGCGTTTCTCCGATGTGTCCCGCGATGGCCCCGGTAATCCGCTCCGCTCGCCGCCAACGGCCCCCGGAACTCGGAGAAAACGAAGGAACGGACCGGTTCGATGCCGTCGCAGGACGACATATTGATTTTCCTCCTAGACTGGACACTAGCCGTTATCGATCCGTTAAAAAGTTCAGGGCTGTCTCCGGGAAAAAGAAAGAGAGGAACTATTCTCGCGTTTCTCTCGATTTCCCGATGTGTATGCATGTATATACGTACATACGTATTTATGTATGTATGTATGTATATATATTGTAGACATAGATTTCTCGGAAGGCACTAATTTTTTTTTTTTTTACGGATCTTCGATTATTTTTTTTTTTTTTTTTTTATTAAAGATTGAAAAAGTTTTCAGTAAGAGGAACGAATGTGATATATCTAATGATCTCAAATGACTAATAAAAAGGGGGTTGAATTGTGAAGAGGGAAGGAAAAAAAAAAAAAGAAAAAGAATCTTACGAGAGCGGCGAGAAATTTTTCTTTTTTTTTTTTTAATTTATTTTTTTTTTTTTATATTTTATACTTCTTTTACTCCGTATAATTTTTCTTCTCTCTCTATCTCTCTTTCTGTCTCTTTCTCTCTTTCTCTCTCTCTCTCTCTCTCTCTCTCTCTCACTGACTATTTCTTTCTCTTTTTTCTTCTTTTTTTGTTGTTGTTTCTCTCTTTTTAATTCACGTAAAAGCTAGGTACTAACGTTGGTGTTAGATAATCGTGTGCCGTGTGCCGAAAGAGTATTTCTCACTCGTACACGTTTGTCATTGATGGTTTGCTGTTGTTTTGCCAACACGTTGAAAGGATTTTTTCTTGGATTGTTGCGTAACTTTTTTTTGTTGTTGTTGCCTTATAATGATGTTACACACATACACACCTACGATACAGGGTTCGCTTCCTTTTGCGCTTTCCTTGTCCAATATTGTTTCCTTTGTTCCCTTTACAATCACTGGCCGATCTTATTCTACTTGAATGTTACTACTTGGGTTTGAACAAATTCAAAAGAAAAAAAATTTTTTCATATTAATAAATAAATATTATATATATATATATATATATATATATATATATAGATATATTATTGCATATATTATATATATATATATATATATATATATATATATATATTATATATGTATTCTATATATGTATACATATGATAAAAGATTCGGTCCTTCGCTCATCTTGCCGGTTTGGTTTTGTTGTTTGGTTTTGGTAGAAAGTTGCGCACGAGCGATAGACCGTTAACGTTGTTGATCATTAATTTTCATGTTTAATAAGTATTCATATTAATATCGTCCATTTGTCGACGTGCTGCGAACATTTATTTTCTTATACCGATTAGTAGGTTACGGTAACAAAACGTTGATTTTCGATCGTATAATCAGAGAGCACGCACGTCTTTGACAATAAAGCACCCAGTAGTGAGCCAGTAGCCATAAACCTAGCATCGGGGTAACTCGCATTTTCCTCTCCATTGAATCCTATCGAAGAAGGAAGTGTTGTTCTTCCGAAAACTGCCGTACTCCGATTATTTTTCAAATTTTGTGATTATTTATATATATATATATATAAAGAAAATCTATATTCTTCAATGTCCTTGTATTGAACTTTGAACTCGATACTTGAGAAAAGGATTTGAAATAAAATGAACAAATGGTTCTTTTTTTTTTATTTCGATTCTGTACAAAGTCAGTAATTTCTTTGAAAAATTGATCTACGTCGCATAAAACGACGAGTATCAATTCAAATATTGTTTCAATTGTCAAGCATCGAAACAAAAGGTGCGGATTTAAAGTCAAATCTTTTTTTTTTTTTCTGATCCCAAAAAAGAATAAACTTCCAAGTTATCCTTACTCGTTCTATGATATTCGAAATTCGACGATGATCGGAGCGCGGCAGTTCTCGTTGTGTTTTCCAAAAAAAAAAAAAGCTGGATGTAAAAATGTTGAACACCTTACCAACAATCGTTTTCACGTTTCAGAGTACCACCAAGCTACGTTTACCAGTCTCCTTATCTGGCCGCAGCGGCGCCAGGCGGCTTGGTACCACTTCCGGCGACACAGTTGAGCCACGCAGCCGCAGTTGCAGCTACGCAATTTTACGATTACCAGAATGTAGCGGCAGCGGCTGCCACCTATCCGGGTACTTCCTACAATTTTGCAGAGGCATATCCATACACCAGCGCTGCTGCTGCTGGTAGGTTATTAAATAATGAGGGGACGAAAGATAACATCAATATTCATCATCACTTCGATCACTACGATCATCGAGATCATCGAGATCATCGAGATCAGCGAGATCACCGAGATCACCAATATTACCGAGATCATAGAGATCATCAAGATCAAGATCACCGAAATAATCATAAATACAGAAATCACCATGATCGTCATGATCGCTACGATTCCTTCTATCACCACTCTTATAATTATCATGATTTCATACAACAAAAGTATCAAGATTACATCGAAGACACGTATGACCCTGACTCGGATTACTTGGATCACTTAAAATACTTAAAAGTTGTAGCTAAAATAAATCATGAAAGTCTCCTAGATCACTTAGATTATCAAGCCTGTCAAGATTATCAGGAATACCAATATTTCCTATCATATTTAGATCGCCTAGCATACCTATATAAAACTTACAAGTGTTACCAACAGCTTAATTTACAGAGGAAGAACATTATTGACCAAGGTTTTAACATTGTTTCTAACAACACTTTTGGCCAAATTATTACCGCAATCAGTGCCAGGACACCTCACTCAAGGGCTGATCAAATCAATATCTTATCAAATTCGCTGTCTACTCTCCAGATTAACAGGCCTCGCGAAAAATGTATGATATAATTTAACATTCGAATTCGTAGTACGTTTATGTCTCTGATGCGTTGTAGTTGTCAACTTGTCTATTTTATCGACTATTCGTTTTATATTAGAAATTGATTCATTATCGAATCTAATAAAGTTTGGTGTAGGTAATTTATATATTTATATATATGTATATATATAAATGTTCGCACGTAAAAAAGGATTATTTGTCTGTCGCTATATTTTTAGTATATGTTTATAGGTATACCATATATATATATATATATATTTAATTCAGATATTTGTTTATAATGTCCTTGTTTCGTATGTGTATATATAGTTTCTTTTGTTTCGCTTTGTGGTCTAAAAAACGTGTGTCCGCTACTGTATCGTTAAGTTGTTGTATGACGTATATGATAGTGACATTGATGAAGGTAATGGTACTGTTGGTTGT
>OU426998.1:4939119-4951619 GCA_911387935.1 Dolichovespula saxonica | reverse complement strand
CAAATTTTCATTGAGAGAATCGATTTTCACTGGCAACAAAAAAATTGATATTTCGAATTGGATAACCAAGTAGAGGGGTCACCCACGTGTTGTCTACGATCGACCAATTAGCTCGGATCACAACCCCACGGGAAGAGTATAGCGCGCTCTGTAACGATTCGAACGTTCGTAGTCGTCAACGTGTATGTTATCTGATGAGATGTCAGCACTAGTGCACTTCATTCAGAGCGTCCTTTGAATGACGTACCGCTTATCATTCGATTTGATGGGGCAATAGTAGTAGGAGAGCATTACCATTGACACAAACGAGAGCGAGCTCAGTAATCCCGCGATTATCAGTGCAAACTGGAACGCTCTTGGGGCCCTCGGGATCTTTTTTCTCTCTCTCACTCTCTTTCTCTCTCTCTATCTCTCTCTCTCTCTCTCTCTCTCTCTCTCTCTCTCAATCTCCGTCTATCTTTTTTTTTTTTTTATAACTAAACCGACAGACCGCTGAAGACAAGAAAAAGAGAAAGAAAAAGATAAAAGAGAAAGAGAGAGACGGACAGACAGAGAGAGGGAGAGGGGGGAGGGAGGGAGGAAGGAATAGTAAAATTCAACGTGCTCGGTGGAAAAGGCTCGAGGATCGCGATCCAAGGAGACTCGCGACCCTGGAAGTCCTTTCCTTTTCGGAGAGTCCATGCAGAAGCCACTAGTTTAAGGTCAAGGTGAGAGACCGAGATTATACTTATCTCACGTGCTTCTCTATTCTCCTTCGTCTCGTTATCATCGTCTTTTTTTCTTCTTTCTTATTTACTTTTTTTTCTTCTTCTTTTAATTTCTTGTATATCCCTTCCTTCTACTAGCGCTCTTCCTCGCGTACGCTATATGTGCGAGTACATTCGAATCGAATCATCTCTTTCTCATTATTGTCGGAACATACGAATGGATTTCCTAATAAGCGTATTCTTGCTCGATATTATTTAAATTTCGATTTGCTCGATCACGATCGTTTAAAACCGAATGGAACCGGTCGGCGTTGATTGCGGTAAGGTGATATATATATATATATATATATATATATATATATATATATATATATGTATGTATCGATATTGTTATCCTTATAAAGCGTTTCAATTTCGCTCCGGCTATCGGTGATACCCGTCAGCCGTCTCCGTATCTCAATGTGTACGTCGGTTCGTTGGTTAAGTCGCGTGTGTACTCGGTTAACTCGCGTCATTCTCGTTTCTTCGTGTTTTTTCTTTATATTTTTTTTTTTTTGTTTAGTTCTTCTCCCCGTCTTTCCTTCATTCTCTTCCTTCGTTTCGTATACAAATCTTCAGATCTAAGTAGCTGAGAAAAACCGAATGATCTTCGCTCGGCGATGATCTTATCTTAAAGGTGCATTTATTTATTTCCGTTAATCGATAACGAACGGTTTCGTTATTCCCGTTGAAATTCGGTCATAGCTTTCCCGTTGGTCACGCTCAAGAATCTCTCACTAATCATAAGGCGGAAGCATTCGAAAGTGCAACGTTGGCGCGATCGTTGATCGTCGCCAATGAAAATCTCTGCTAGCTCGTTGCGATTCCAATTACGTAAGTCCGCCGCGTCTCAGGTAGGTGTACACACGTACATATACATCCTATAGAGAGCGTAGTTCTTGCCGCTTGACGATTCACGCGAAAACCGACTCCTTCCGTCTTCAATATGTAAATCTTACAGGCCTAACTCTTTATATTCTTATTTCGTTCTTTAATATCCGTTGAATTTGATCTTCTATATTTTCTTGTTTGTTTTATTTTTTTATTTTTTTTATTTTTTCTTTATCTTTTTCCCTTTTAACGATTAAGTTCATTGCACCAGTTCGATAATAATTTTATTTCTTCTTTGAATTCGTCCTTCAAATAAATCGTATTTTGCTTCATTATCTATCGTAGGAGCACGAATCATTGATAATGAGAGAAATCTACCATTAATAGTATGTACATATATATATATATATATATATATATATATATATATATATATATATATATATATAGTTACGCTTTATCTTTATCTATAAGCGTTATTATATATTCTCTATTCTTTTTTTCATTAACAAGCGAGACGATAGAAGCTCGTAGGCGAACGATTCCGAGCAATTTTTGCAAATTGCAGTTGCAGTACGACGATCGTTATCAGAGTCGCGGAAGTTAATTGTCTTTTAACGGAAGAAGTCCAACTTCTCTTTCAGTTCTACGTATAATATTAGATACGCGGAAAAGAAATAATGCAAAATATTTTCGAGCATTATTATCTATATCACGGTAAAGACCGATAAACAATCGTTTAAGTTCTCTTAATTGAATTTAATCTTTGCTCGTCTGTAATCTTTCCATGAAATGATAATTTTAATCGTCTCGTTTTTGATCCTCGTACAAACATCCATTTCTTTGTTTACCGTAAATACGTTACTTGGCGTATACCATTCACTAAGAAATTGTACGATTTGAAGAGAGATAGAAGAGTCGAGTCGAAGTAAATCAATAAAAAATATGACCTTTACGATGGTCCGTAAAGCGTGTTACTTGAAAACAATATCACGTAAATTTTTAAAGTTCGTGCAAATAAATGAAAAAAAAAAAAGAAACGAACAAAAAGTAGAACAAAAGGAAATTATAATACGAAGCAAAAGACGACGTTCGAGCGTTATTTCACACGTAATACGTATAATTGTGCGGATTAATTCGTGAAAGATAAAAACGGCGGCGTTGCGCGGTCTTAGTAGATAAACCACGATTTCTTCATCTCGAGTTTTGTCTCCGTCGACGATTCCGTATCGATATACTGAAGTTTTGTTCAATTTAATAAACGAGTACTATATCATAGCACGATTATCAATCGTTAATGCAACTGTATGTTCGTGAATTATCTATTAAGAATTTAATATAATTGGTTATACAATGTATAAATTGTGCAAAATAATATGAAAAATAAGTTATATAATATATAAGTATAGAAAAAAAATCTACACGTCTATATTTGATATCATTATAAGTTATGTTTCACGTATAACGTTTATTACGTCTTTTCGTTTTTAATAATGAAATATGATAACGAAAGTCATTAAAAATTAACACATAACGAAAGTCTAGTTTCGTTATCGTTACGGTTTTATCAATATAAATTAATTGTGTAAGTCATTCATTACTATCACCCACATATACACACACAATCACGCACACGCACACACATCGTTGTATTATGATAACTTTTGATCCACAAAATTTGAAATATAATATTTTTCAGCGACGTTAGAGGGATGAGCAACGGTTGCGGAATATTCGGGATTTATCCCAAATGGCTACGAGATCGAGCTACTCCTAAGAATTTCATAGCTGTCTACGGTCTCTTGGGTACCGTGCAAGCTATGGCTTTCATTTATATCGTCGTAACTCTCACGACCTTGGAAAAGAGGTTTAAGATACCGAGTCGTACGACAGGTAAGATCATGTTCAATAGAAAAGAGAAAACAGATGCGAGGCAATTAATGCATAATAAATTACAACGATCAAAATGTATTCGAGATTGCAATAATCTGATATTTTCCTAATGAATTTTTCTTTCTTTTGTATGTATATATATATATATATATATATATATATATATATATATATATATATCTTTTTTTTTTCAAAATCACGAGTCATCTTACAGTTTTACGTACACATACACAAGATAACCTCGTAAATTGCGTTATCGTCGTAATTAGTCGTTAGAGAATATGCGTAAGATATTTTTTTTTTATTATTTATTAATTGATATATATATTTCGTAATAATATAAAAACGTGTATGCTTTGACACGTCAAATACGATCGATCTTATTGTTTTTTAACTTCAACTAAATTTATTTATATTCCATAATAAATATATATATATATATATATATATATATATATATATATATATATATGAAGTTATATATATTTATATATATTTATATATGAAGTTTTTAACTTCAACTAAATTTATTTATATTCCATAATAAATATATATATATATATATATATATATATATATATATATATATATATGCGTTCGTATATTAGAAAATTGTAGTATTTAAACAGATATTAATATCAGAATGAATTGAGATGTTATAATCAAGTTTTTGAAGAGGCATTAAAACCGAAGATCCATTCCCGCGTTATAATCCTCGTTTTACTTTTACAAGACGGTACATCCGATATCGTGCGGACCTCCACTTATCTAATTCAAGCTAAACCGAGGGTCTTTCGCTGGCTTTGGTTTTATTCCTTCGGTCCGATGTACCACTTGTAACGTACGAAAAGACATAATAATTTGCGAACTTCTCTTAGAGAGTTGAGTGAGTACTACAATCCATGCCGTACGAAAAACGTTTTGTATCTATTATTTCCGTCTTACTTATCATCTAAATGTAAGTTAACCGACGAATATATTTTCATGCTGAATGTGTACGCATTTAAGTACTTACGTTTTCATTCGAACATATGCTCGAGCAACGCATTCGAAGATTATTCATATATATATATATGCTTACTTATATATGTGTATGTGTTTGTCTAGTAGGTAAGTCTCTCTCTCTCTCTCTCTCTCTCTCTTTTTCTATATACACGCATACACACACACACACACACACATATATATGTATGTATATATAGCAATCACAGAAGTGAGAAATCTGTCGTTAGATGGACTAACTGTGTACATGTTTTGCAACACTGACGTCTACGCGTTATGTATGTATGTGTTACGCGAGAGCTTTGTCGTTACTCATAAAACGACATCTTCTAGCAAGGGTAAGGGGAGACGAAACATTCGTAGAGATATGAAACGTCGTCGTTCGTCACTTAAAGTCATTCGCGCAGCCAGAAGTTTTCACGTTTTAATGATCGATCGAATCGTAAACGTTAAATACATGTGGACCATTCCAGAGTATTACATCAACGTTTATATTTCTTGGTAGTTCTTTTCCTTTTTTTTTTTTTTTTTCTTTAATAAATATTATATAATCAAGCGAAGATATGCGCTTTATTACGTGAATAGGATTTACGTAATTATAGATTCTAACGATTTTATAATCTTTTTGAAAGTGGACACCCTATGTATCATTTTCCAATTTACATATGAAATATATTTAATATATACAAGAGATACACACGTAGAAAATCACATAAAGCTTGTTTTTATAATTCGCACTTTGAACCGAGTATGATATTTAGTGAAAGTTAATGAAAGAAAAAAAAATTACTTCTATTATCAAAAAAAAAAAAAAAATAGATACAACCTTTCTTATCTAGTAAGACGTTACAGGTTTGATATTATCGGGAAACGAGATTTCACAAATTCTCTCGTTGATTTTGACGTATTACGGTGGTTCTGGTCACCGTCCAAGATGGATCGCTGTGGGTGTTGGCTTAAGTGCCTTGTCCTGCCTGGTTCTCGCACTTCCACACTTCATATTTGGTCCTGGAAGAGACGCGTTGGCTTTGACGAAGGAATACCTGGATCAAACGTTATTGAATGCGACAACATTGCCAAGAGACATTGCAATTTGTCCACGAACGAACGAGCCGGAACATTGCGATGACGAAGCTCTTTTAGATGTTAGTCTTCTTCCCCGTTTACTTGTCTTTCTCTCTCAATTCATCCTTGGAATTGGCACTACTCTTTATTATGGACTTGGTCAAACGTATTTGGACGATAACACGAAGAAAAAAAATACTCCTATGCTGTTAGGTGAATATTTTATTGTGTATATATATACACATATATATTATCTATTTGTTTTTTACTCAGATAACATTTTTCTTTAAAACCAATAATGATAGTAGACAACGTATTTGCATTGAATTTATGAGAAAAAAAAAAATAACAAATTCCCATAGCTTATGTCATTATTTCGTAATAATATTTAAATTAATATCCAACGGGATTGCACGTCAACAATCTAACATTCGCTATCGGAATCGATAAATAATTCATCATCGATGGGGAATGTCGTTCGACATTCGAAGATAATTTTTGTTTATATTAATATTAACAAACAATTTCTTTCATTTGTACGGAGAGCTCGTAGATAAAAATATGTTAGTTATATTATTCTCTCTCGCTTATCTCCCATTCTCCGTGTAATTTTTGATACGGCATATGTATAATCTTATGATCGGAATTATCGAATGGAAAGAATGAATAAATAATATTGGGCGTATTTGAAACAAATGTGAGATAGAAAATATTTGTAATTTTCTTTAAGGTTTCACGTTCGCCCTTCGTACCGTTGGACCGGCGATTGGTTTTCTACTTGGATACGGTTGCTTGAGCCTTTACATCGATCCAACCCTTCATCCCGTTATAACGAAGAAAGATCCACGGTGGTTGGGTGCTTGGTGGTTGGGATGGATCATTTTAGGCGTTACCATGGGAATGTTCGCCATACTGATCGCCATGTTTCCACGGGATCTTCCAAGGCCACGTAACACGTTGAAAAACGTGAGAGAAAATGAGAATACATTAACTTCATTAATTTCATTTTCGTACCAATCGATAACGCCCTTATATATTCACCAATACTCTGGAAATATTTCAGAACGGTGAGTTACCATTGAAATTGGAGCTGGCCCTTCAAGAAAAATCTACGAGATCGTCGTTATCGATTAGATCGACGAACTCGTTGAAGCAGGAACACGTGCCGACCATGCGAGAATTTCCAGCTGCCATGAAACGACTGTTAACTAACTGGTTGCTGACTTGTAACAATCTAAGTGGTGTATTTTACGTTCTCGGTGCATCCGCCTATATCACCTTCTTAGCGAAATATCTCGAAGTGCAATACAGTACCTCTGCCGCTGGCGGCACGGTTATTGCCGGCAAGTAGTCTTCGTTATCGTCATTATTATTATTATTATTATTATTATTATTATTATTATTATCATCATCATCATCATCATTATTATTTTTCTCATCTGAAAACAATTTTCATATCATTTCGACGTAATCGCGATCGTTTTAGGCCCGATATCTTTGGTCGGCATGGTGTTAGGATTTTTATTATCAGGATTGGTGATAAGTAAATTCAAGCCAGGTCCTAGGCCATTGCTAGCTTGGAACGTTCTCGTTGGTGTTTGCTTCGTCGCTGGACAAATCTCTTTTATCTTCCTCGGATGTTCCGACGTAGGAATCGAAGGTGTCGATCTTGAAACTATGCAGTGAGTACGTCCTCGATTTCATTCGGAAAGATCGACTAATTCGCGAGACAACAAAATTTTGCTCGAGCAGATGTATTTGACAAAAAGAAAAAAAAAAAAAAAAAGAAAAAATACATAAAAAGTTCTATGAAAAAATTTCGTTCTAAAATAAGATTTCGACGGTAATTGGAAAATCAATTAATTAATCGAACGATTAAGATAATCGTAAGTTGCGTCGTTAGTAATTAAAAATGATCGTGTACGTTCGACAGGATGAATTTAACGTCGAATTGCAACGCAGAGTGCAATTGCGAGTACGTTAAATATGCACCGGTTTGTCACGAGCCCTCGCAAACGACCTTCTTCTCAGCCTGTCACGCAGGATGCAGTACAATAGAGGACGACAAGGAATTTGGTAACTGCAGTTGCGTGCCGTTGATAACGTTCGATTTTTTGAATGACGATCGATCGGACAAGAACAATGGCAAAAAAGGTCACATCGAAAACGAACTCGAGGGATTCGATGTACGATTATCCTTTAACTTTGACAAGGTCAGAGCTGGCCCATGTCCATCCAGTTGCAACGGACCGTATTTGCTCTTCATGGTCCTCACTTGCATCATACAAACTCTTGCCTGTTCCGGGAAGATCGGCAACGTTCTCGTTAACTACAGAAGCGTCGAGAAGAAGGACAAAAGCTTCGCCCAAGGTGTCACGCTCATGATAATATCACTGTTCGCTTTGATACCGGGACCGATAATTTATGGTGCGATCATTGATTCGACCTGTCTTATATGGGAGGAATCCTGCGGTACGAGAGGCAACTGTTGGTTCCATCATAGAGAAAATTTTCGATATCTCGTTAATATCACGTCGGCTGGTTGGTATTACATTTGTTTATTTTTTTTTTTATTTCGTTCCTTTATATTATTATTTTTTTTTTGTATTTCGAGAACGTTCGATCGAGAAGAGCGATCGATTTTCGAAAACGGATATTATTTTTTCTTTTCATTTCTGTCTCTTTTATTTTTTTTTCATTCGTTCATTCCACTCTTCCAGGATTTTCTATAATAGGGGTACTATTCGACGTAGCCGTTTGTTATCTCGGAAAGGATTTAGATTTATATGGGACACTCGAGAACGATAGACGTCGCGAATTCATCAAGGAGGACAACTGCGAGAACGTCACCGGTGTTAACAAGAGAAAGGTTGTCAATGGAAACGCGAATCAGAGGATAGAACGCACGCATCTCTAACGTTCATTGAATTTATACTCGATGAAATGCATTTGAGGAAAAAAGAGAGAGAGAAAGAGCGAGAGAAAGAGCGAGAGAGAGAGAAAATGATACGAGGAGCGTTCAAACGATATAGCTCGGAGTTTTAATCATAAAAAAAAAAAACAATTGTGATTTTCTGAGATTTGCTAGGTACCTGAGAATTGCCGGGAAGATATCCGATAACATTTAACGAACGTTGACCGTTCGAGTTACCACGGGGGAAAAGCGATATTTTATATTATATACTATATATATATATATATATATATATATATATATATATATATATATATATCGTATGCACGTATATGTATATACAATGTTATTTTATTGCGATCGAGAAAGATGTTCGGGTTATCGACAAGAAGTAACTCAAACGTATATAGGATACGAATATTAAGATAACGATAATAATTATTACAAGAAGAGAAATGGGAGATGGGGAAAAAAAAAATAAAAAATACAGAAAAAGAAAGAACACGAACGAAGAAAGTTTCGTTTGGACGAGTAATCGAAATAAAAAACAAATGTTTCCAATGACAGATCGTTTTGTTATCGTCACTTGACACATACACGCGCGTACGAAAATACGCACCTAAACGATACGTTAACATTTCAGGTTCGTTGATGAATATTCAAAAAGGTTTCTTCGCCGTATTGCAAATAAAGTGCGAGACTTGTGTTTTCTTTCAAAAAAAAAAAAAAAAAAAGAAAGGGAAGAAAGAAAAAGAAAAAACGAACAGAAAAGAAGGAAAGAAGGAAGAGAAAGATAAAAGGACATCGAAGTTCCTCCTGTTCCCGTCATTATCGTCACAACGGGCCAAACGCTTTCAGATATCTTTAGCTCGTTAGCCTCGGAAATAAAATACAAACGTCATCGTCGAAGCGTTTACGAGTTTGTTGCTATCGATCGATCGATCGATTATCGCGGTAGTTTCTGACGAACGGCGACTCGATGTCATCCTTTTTTTTTTTTTTTATTAGCTTAACTCGTCGACCATAATACTCCCGTGGTTATTTCGCATAAATCGATAAATTCCCTTCGACGACTTTTCTAATATTTTCATTTTTTTTTTGTCTCTTCTCTTTTCCCTTTAAACGAACCCACACTACGTTGCATTTTTCCTAAAGATCACTACGATGATATTTCGAATAATAATAATAATAATAATAATAATAATAATAATAATAATAATAATACATCGATCGATAACGAATTAAAGCAAAGGGATTTTGCGTTAAATTTAATGTTAAATATACGTGTCCGTAGAGACGAACGAAACAAAAAGCAAAGAAAGAAGAAACAAAAAATAAAAGAAACGAAAAAGAAAGAATAATGAATAAATATCCACGCGATTCGACGAGGAGCCCCCTCGGATTTTGACGTTAAAACTCTCGCAAATAGAGGGAAGTGGGGAGGGGGGTGGAGGGGGTGGAGGGGGTTGCGCCAAGCCCTGGGAGAGAGGAGAGGGTTTTCGAACTGACGGTAAAAAAGGAAAAAAAAAAAAAAAAAGAAAAGGAGAAGAAGAGCGGGTAGGTAAATCGTCCTCGATCGTTGTCGTCGTCGTCGTCGTCGTCCTGCCTTATACGTTTCTGCTGCGAAAGGGTGAAGCAAGGATAGCGAAGGAGGAAAAAAGAAGGAGAAGAATAAGCACAACAAAGAGATAGAGATAGAGAGAGAGAGAGAGAGAGAGAGAGAGAGAGAGAGGGGAAAAAGAGGAAGAAAGAAAGGAAACGAAACCGAGGGAGGTAAAAATGGATGGTGGGGGATCGAGGTCTTAAGGGGTCGTCTTTAGACCTCAACCGAATTCTAGATAGACAGAGAAAGAGATAGAAGGATAGATAGATAGATACATAGAGAAAGAGAGAGAGAGAGAGAGAGAGAGAGAGAGAGAGAAGGGATTACTATCGCGAGCCCGAAAGTAAAAAGGGAGTGTTTGTTTGAGAGTCTTTTAATTTTTAAGCCCACCCAGAACAGCCACGACGAGCTGGAAGGTGGTATAGCCAGCCGGGGTTGTAGGTGGCGGGTTGGGTGGGAGGTAGGGAAAGGCGGCTGAGGTGGGGAGGGGAGGAAGGGTGGAGGATGGGATGGGAGGTGGGTTTAGAGACGAGATAGCGGAGAGACGGGGAACGATGTTGTAATGAATTCGCGACGTCCCCGTGACGTCAGGACGTCGCTATCGATCGCCATCCTTCGGTACGACGCTCACTTCCTTCTCGGAGGATGCGCTTTGCCGTTACCTTTACGGGATTTACGAAAGACGCGAACGACCTCGACTATCTTCTACCTATTTCGTGTATAAACGTACCAGAACGATTATTATACTCTTTTTTGTAAAAAATTGTATCTTTACTTTCACCCTCTCTCTCTCTCTCTTTCTCTCTCTTTCGTTCGATTTAATTTAAATTCTTTGTCTATTTATTTTTTGTCAGAGAAAGAGAGATAGAGAGAGAGAGAGAGAGAGAGTACTAGTTGTTATTTTTATCATCGTTTCAATCGATATCGATCGAGTACCACGGACTAGGATTGATAAGAATTCTTTGAACGTTTCGTTTAATTAAAAATTTCGAGAGTTACACCAACGCGTCACGGCGATATAATAATAAACAAATTCTCGATCTTTTCAAGCTATCGATCATTTCGTTTCGAATGCTAGTTTATAGGCTCTACTTTCTGTTTTAATTCTCTTTTTTTTTTTTGTTTTATTATTTAATTTCTTTTCTTTCTTTCACTTTAAGCGCAACGCCGAGCTCGGTTCAATATAAAAACGGCACGATTATCTAACCATAAGATAAGCTTTCAATCGAGAAGATAACCTACTTAGGGGTAACAATCGTTATCTTAATTTCAATAAATATAAAAATACTTATGAGAGAGAGAGAGGGAGAGGGAGAGATTAAATAGCATTGGTATGTATTAGAATGCATATTACACTGAAGTACAATTTTTTTTTAACGATTCGTTCATTCTAAGACGATGAACGATGTCGAAATGATCAATGTAAACATTTTATTTGTAGGTACATACGTAATTTAAACAATCATTAAACGCGATACGATAAAACAATAGCTTACACTTCGTTTGAGAAGTCGCAGATATCTTATAACAAATAGATGTTAATCAATTGATCGATGAAAAATTAAAAAAAAAGAGACGCGATTATTGACTCGATTATTGACTGGAGCTTATCGATTATTGACTTGTCGAGCGATCGAATAAATGTTTGAACGATGGAGAAGAAAGGGAAGAAAGAGAAAGAGAGAAAGAGAGGGGGGGGAGAGAAAGAAGGAAAGAGATGGAGAACATGAATCGAACGTCTCATTCTTTCTATAGGTCAGCTTTTATAAGTTTTGTCGATGTATGTACGTGGTACATTGTGCATGACCCTGACCCATCTTTCATATAAACCTCATCAAAGTCTTCTAAGTCGAGGTACAGTCCGATCTAGTCAACGTTGTCGACGTCTTCGGAGTTTGACCGGCAAAGAGAAACGAAGAATCGCGATCAACGAACTGTTGTTACTCGTTAAAACGAATCGCTCTCGAAAAATCGGACGATTGTTAAAAAAAAATAAATAAATAAACAAATAAATGAAATAAAAAATAATTATCGAGAATTTGTCGCTTATTAGGTCGAACATTTATAAAACAATGACGATAGAATAAAAAAAAAAAGTTCGTGACAATTATGCGACGATATGTCCTACGACAAATAAATTACAAGGAAGGATTTGTAATTAGAGAAGGAGAGATTATCAGGACGATTAATAAACAACGTTTAGTGATTCGTTTTATCTAATCCTGCCTCTTTTTTTTTTTCCTTCCCCAATCTTCAATTTCCAGTAGTAAACCGAGCGATAGTAGTATTACCATTAATTATCATAAATTATTCATGCTCCTTTCGCATAGGGAAAGGAATGTTTTCAAAAGTTTTATGTTAGCAAACATTAGATACGGCGAAGTTTCGATAGGTAACGACGATTGCCGAGGACAAAAAGGAAATTTGCCGCGTAATAGTTCGTCAG
>OU426998.1:4894119-4934119 GCA_911387935.1 Dolichovespula saxonica | reverse complement strand
TAACGGAATGGCAAATATCGTTTTTACAAACCTTATAGGAAAGAGAATTTTTATAGTGGTTTATTGTTTTCTTTATAATAAATTATTTTCTATTGAGATATATTGCATGATTGAAATCCGACGAAGAAATATATCTATCTATGCATATATATATATATATATATATATATACACACACACACGTAAAAATGTACAATATCGTGTTAATAAATTTCTAATATTTTTTTGTTCCTATCAGGTTGTACTATTCTGTTGTTTGACGATGTTACCGCATTTTCTTTATGGACCGGGCGAGGATGCATTGTTGTTGACGAAGGAGTACGGCGGGAAATTACAAAGTCCGGACAACAACACGATCGCGAACTTGATCCCGGAAAAGTATCGAAAATTTTTGTGTTTGGGCAAAGATGGCCGTGGTCAAGAGTGCGAGGATACAGATAATAATTTTGCGCCTCAAGTGTTGCTATTCATTGCCCAATTAGTTTCGGGCGTCGGTGGATCGCTTTATTACACTCTAGGTGTCTCCTACATGGACGACAATATACAAAAATCGAAAACCCCGGCGCTGATAAGTTTTTCATATTTTTTGAGGATGTTGGGTCCTGCGCTAGGTTACGGTCTGGCATCCTTCGCCTTGAAATTCTACATAAGTCCGTCCTTGACACCGACCATTACGACTCAGGATCCAAGGTAAATAGAGTAATACGTATCGTAAAAGTTATATTTTCAAATGAAACTTATATGGCGACAAACGAACAGGTGGCTTGGGGCGTGGTGGTTAGGTTGGATAATTTTGGCCTTTTTGCTCTTCGTATTTGCATGCGTGATCGCTCTCTTCCCAAAAACACTACCAAGGGCGGCGGCTCGGAAAGTTTTGGCATTGGAACGAAATAAGTCGGCCGCTAGTATCAAGGGAAACGATCAGGAACCTGAACTTCCTGCCTCCTTGTCTGACATGCTAAGAACGTTCAAACGTTTACTTACCAATACGACCTTGATGTGCAACAATCTAGCTACGGTCTTTTATTTTATGGGTTACATGCCATATTGGATTTTTATGCCGAAATATATCGAAACACAGTACAAACAATCGGCATCCGTTTCTTCGTTGATCACCGGCACCGTTGGCCTAATTTCCAGTGCCTTTGGAATATTATTATCTGGCTTGATAATCTCCAAATACAAGCCAAAAGCTAGATATCTAGCAGCATGGAACGTTATGGTCGGTGCCATATCCATCATGGGAATAATTTCTTACGCCTTTCTCGGTTGTTCCGCGAACGACGATCAAATGGCTATTCAATCGAACGGAGTACTGAAAACCCAATTACCTTGCAACGAGCTTTGCAATTGTGACTACGTTACGTACAATCCAGTCTGCTCTGAACATGGTCAAACATTCATTTCAGCCTGTCACGCTGGTTGTCGGAATATGAAGGTTCCTTTCTCATTTTTTTTTTTTTTATTTTTCTATCTATTAGATTAACGTTCGAAATAGAATTAATAAGTGATCGTAACGTTTATATATCATATATTTTATAAATTCATATATTTTGAAATATCAAATTTATCTAATATAAATTATAATTTATATAAATATATATATATATATATATAAAACTTATCTGGATAAAGATAACTATATATAACGAACAGTTTTTATTTCTAATCGTACGTCTAATGCTATTCATTTCTTATAATCATAATTTTTCTATTTCCATTAGCTTTACGGTGACGGTAGCAAGGTCTATACCGAGTGTAGCTGCGTTAAATCTTCATTTTCTCGCGTTTTGACACACTTCATTATGGCGAACAACACTTCAAGCTTTACAACCGAGCCATCCACAGAGACGACGGAATCCGAGTCGGTGCCAACATTGGGTACAGCTATTCCCGGAGCCTGTCCTGTCGATTGCATGAGTAAATTTTATGTGTTCCTCGCGGTTATGTGTCTGCTCAAGTTTAGTGGTGGTACCGGAAGGGCATCGAACTTTCTTGTTTCCGTTAGATGCGTTGACGAAAAAGATAAGACGGTAGCTATGGGTTTTAGCTTGACCATTATGAGTTTATTCGCGTTCATACCGTCGCCCATTCTATTTGGATTCATTTTAGGTGAGTTTAATTTCTTAAATCCTTACAACGCGAATTTTTTCGCTCAAAGATTAACAAATCATAATATACGTTTATTTCTTTTTTTTTTTTTTTGTTGTAGACAAAACTTGCCTCGTATGGGGTAAGACGTATACGGGAACTGGAAATTGTTGGCTCTACAATGGCGAGGCTCTCAGATACTTGCTGAACTTTACTGCGGCGAGTAAGTCGTTTCCTTTATATACGTATAAACAGATCGATAAATAAGAAGCGAAGAGCTTGATTATTATTTTTTTTTTTTTCGAATGGAAAGACGTCGGGAAGAGTAATGGGTGATTAGAAAGATTCAAAGTCGTGAATAATGATACGTGGTTAATATCGATAGAACTGATAAAATTTTACTTGGAAGAAAATTTTCTTCTTCGCTAGTTGTTTTCTTTTCTAACGCATGTGACGATCGTTGAAACATTTCGAGATATTTTTGTTGATGGAATTTCTTTTCTTTTTTTTTTCGAGGTTTCGTGATCATCGGGACATTGTTCGACGTTGGTGTCTGGTATTACGTGAAAGACGTGAAGATCTTCGACGAGGAGATCGAACTAGAGGACATCACGGAAGAGCGCGGTGATACGCTTTGATAGACTCGATGTCGTGTTATTCTTCAAAGCGAGATTTAAGTTTGAGATGAAAAGAGTTGAAGAAAAAAGAAAAAAAGAGAAAAGAGAGAGAGAGAGAGGGAGGGAGAGAGGAAGAGAGTGAGAGAAAGAGAGAGAGAGGGAGAGAGAGAGAGAGAGAGGGACTTGAGTAAGGAAGAACAAGAAAGGAAAAAGATAGGGGGTCAACGAATAAAGACTTTACAAGTACCTTAAGAATCATTTTAAATATTTAAAGCTCGTTGTACCTATAAGAACAAAATCTTATATTGGTTTGTCATCGAAGAGACTGATTCTGTCGAACAGAATTTTGGTCTACATTATATTAATTTTACTAACGTTCTCATTTAATTGATGTCTTTGTGATCATACGAATTAAAATTGTAAAATAATTGGTTACCTTTATCTCGAGGGATCATATTCATAATCGATGAAAATTAGATTAAGCTAATCACACCGACGAAAGAGGACGTCGTTAACGGGAATCTTGTATATGTTGCTTGAAAAGAAAAAGAAACAAAAAAAAAAAAATAACGAAATATTTTATGATAGAAAACGTGAGGTATCCTTGTCCCTTCCCTAAAATTTCGACATGTTTCGTAAAACTGGATCTTCGCAAATAACAAAAAGTTTGATCGCGAGATCTCTCTTTTATAGGCAACGGATAAAAACGAATGGTTTTTCTTTTTCTTTTTTTTTTTTTTTTTTTTTTTGCAAAAATAAAGTTGGGGGAGTTAAAGCAAGAGTTCATATAAATTTACGGCATATAATAAATTTTAATCGAACAATAAATATAAAATATAAAATTATAATGATCGTACGGTTACGGTTTGGTGGTGATCTCAAGCAACGAAAGTTAGGATATCGACGAGAGAATAGAGTTCGATAGGGATCGAAGGTGAATCCAGCGCGCGTGCTCTGTGTGTGTGTGTGTGTGTGTGTGTGTGTGTACGTACATGTTCGTGTACTCGTGGTTTCACGAAACCATAAATAATTCACAAATCGGTACAGAGTGCCCCTTTGCTACCCTTGATAGAAGAGTTCTTTGGACTGGGAGTTCCTCGAGGATCGGAGGAGCTTTCCCTCAAGCTGCCAAATCCTGAGGAGGCTTGTCCGGAAGAGAGTCTAGGTTGAGTCATAGCAACGAGTGGTATACCAGTCTTACCAGCCGATTTGATAGATACTCGATCGTCCTCCAATTTTTCTTGGCTCGAATGTTGTTCGTATTTGTTTATCAACGATTTGACGTCCTTCAAGAATGGTGAATCTTTTACGGCCGAATTGTCGGAACTTTGAGGATGATATTCGACTATAGGTATGCCTACTTCATTGAAGTCACCTTTTTTGAATGCCTTGGAATATTCAAAGCTACTCGTTTTAGATGATCCATCCTCGTATGCCTTTCGATCCTTCGTAGAAACGTTCCTTATAAATCTTGGATCCCCGTAATCGTCTGGATTAGGAAATTCACGTCTCTTAGAGCTCATAGACGAGCTCGATCTCTCCGTGAATTCGTCATAATCCTTATTAAGTACACGTTTCCTTGATCTAGCAGCCGTACTTCCAAGTTCGCTTTCAACGTCCGAGTCTAATTCCAATGGTTTGTAAGCGATCTTTGGACTAGAAGTCTTCTTACTTTCATCGCTGGAACTATCGAGCTCGTCGTCCGTCTCGAGATTTCGTATTTTCTGTTTTCTAGGAGGATCCTGTTGAACGGGTGTTTCGTTACTGGTCTTCCGTCGATTTCCTGGACCCAAAGGACCGTATATTAAAGGACGTTTCGATTCCTCGTAATCCTCTTCTTCCTTTGTCTTTGGTTTAGCTGTAACTTGTAATACTTCCGTTTCTGTAGTTTTGGGACCCACTGGACACGTAACGATACCTAAATGATCATAAATAATTATTAAAACGTGCCGATAGATATTATTAAATATTATTTATTTATTTAATTTATCCTTTTAATCACCATTGTCATCGGATTTAGGAAATGTCACGTTTTGATTCGAATTCGTCGAAGGTTGTTGGATTGGCATCAATTCCTGAGCCGTACCCTCCTCGTTCTCGTTGATCATTTTACCATATATCATTAAATTTCTACAGAAAATCCATACCAAAATCTTAAAAAGAACGCAGATAGCTAGTAACAATGTCGTCAAGTAGAACATATAATTTCCAAGTTTTTTACTCTCGTGAAGATGGCATATGGTTCTTTTGTTACCCCAATGAATACACGTCATGTTAGCAATCGTTTGATAAAGAATCTTGCCAGGTACATTGACGAAAAGTGCGACCCACATCATCCAGAATCCTATGCTACTAGCTTTATCTTGCCTGTAGACCGATCTGAGATTGATCAATATATCACCGACGAACGTGGAAGCGATCAAAGCGTAACAGAGCAAAGTACCAAACTGAAATAGGAAAAGTTGTTTTTGTTTTCTTTTTTTTTTTTTACAATAAACAAATTCATCGAATTCGTCAAATAATAATTATATTAAAAAGTCAATGATGTACTTCGAAGGCTAGCCATCCGATTTGACAATCATAGGAGCTACATGGACCGTCCTTGGCATCTAAGTTCCCTTGTCCCGTCATATCTTCGACGCAACTGCATCCACTGTAGATCTTGACGTTGTCTATGTAGTTTATAGTGGTACAACCAGCGTGACAAGGCGTATAAAAAGTAAACATGCCTCTGGTGTCGCAGGTTGGACGAAAATCGGAATCCCTCGAACAATGGCAATCCTTGTTGCAGTATTTCAACAAATTGATTCTTTGGAACGAATGAAATATCGTATTAAACTATACAATAATTAAGGAAAATCGAAGCAATTAAATACATATATATGTATATGTATATACTTACGATCCTTTATTCATTCCAACGATTGGTAGCGTATCACAATATGTGAATATCAAAGCAAATATTGTAACAGTTGCTAAAACTGTCATGATGAAGTTGTAACCAGCTATAAATGTTGCTCGTGGCTTAGCTTTCGACAATACCAATCCAGATATAATAATTATCAGTCCAATCAAAACTGGTTTCAATATAGTCGAGATTAACCTTGAATGAAAGGGATCACCAAATCCGAGCATCATTCCCGTGGGTCTCGGTATGTGATATCTAGATTCCAAAATGATATTCTCGTGTGTCATGAAGTTCAAGAGAGCGGTGGCACAAAAGGCCGAAGCGAGAATATTGCATATCAATAATTTGTTTGAGATCAGCCTTCCGAACATCGCGCAAAAGTTTGGAATACCAATTTTATAATCGATTGATTTTAGGCGACGAAGAGTTAGCGTACCAGCACGATCGAGTATCGAAGCAGCTGCCTGTTCCACTACCTGTCCGAATTAATCCACATTATTGTTTTTTTTTTTTTGTTAATAATTTCTATACATATAATAAGTTTCATTTCTGATAAGATTCAAGATTCAAGAAATTATTTTGATGGCGAAAGTTAAAATTTAAATTCATAAAATCATTATCATATAGGATAATATATCTTAAATGTTTCAAGGTGAACTTTTAATCAGTAATATATGTTTCATATTGGTTTTACCTCGGAAGGTAATCTTCTAGGAAACCATGAGAGAAATAAACCAGGAATTGTCATGGCTATTGCGAGTATGGGAAAGCCAAGCCACCATGCACCTATTTGTTCTTGATATGATTCCACAACTTTCAAATTCTCCGCGTCTATCCTGGTCAGAGATGAACGATGAAAGATATATGCAAATCTTACGAATATTTCATGTTTAATAATCGAGACAATTTATCTTCATTTAATTACCGTAGACAGCCCCAAGCGAGTATGTATCCCAAAAGAATACCGATGACCTTCACCGCGATTACTATACCCAAAAAGCCCGGCACATGTTGTTTCTTGGTATTATCGTCGAGATACGATATACCAAGTGCATAGTAGGCTATATTAGCCATGCCAATTAAAACTTGTATCAAACATAATATCGCTAGAGTGAAATAACACGTGTCGTCCTCTTCCACTATTAACTTGGATGCACTGGTCGAACATAATTCCGGACTATCGTCTGAAAACAAACTACAGACTCGTTAAACTCCTTTAGGATTCATTAAGCGTATTATTCGTTTTATAAAAAAATATTCATACAATTTTTTCTTTTTTTTTTGCAATAGAAATTACCTGCGTAAGGAGACATACGCGTGACATTAAACGTTTCCTCGATAACTCTAACTTTATGAGTTAGATGCGGTATTATCAGTATCACATAACCAACACATTGCAACAATACCAAAGCACCGATCCAGGATGCTCTATGAATTTTGTCACCCCAGTATGAAACGGTCAGACCAAGAAAAAAGGGTGTTAATTCCGAGATTACCAATATCCAATCTGCAATACGTAAAGTTTATGGTTAAATTCTTACGTAGGTTTTGACGGGTCATTAGCACGTACCGATCAAATAAGGATCGAATTGAAACCTTCTTGCTATCGTAGAACCAATAATATAAAAATATGCCGATGAAGCTGCTTGAAGAAGGCCGACCCAACATATCAATCCAACGAACGTACGTCTAGTTGCGAATTTGGCCAATTTTGGGCATGGTAATTGTTTACATCCGCAATCCATCGATTGGCTGGGTATTGGATTAGCCGGCCCTGACAAACCACCTTCCACTTCTGATCTTACCACCTCTTGAAGTGGTATACTCATCATTTGAAAAGGAGTTTACCTTCAACAAAGATATTTATGAATCAATATATGCATTTAAATTATAGATTTTTTTTCTTTGCTATTTTCTTTTTCTTTTCCTTTTTTTTTTTTTTATACAGTATTGTTAGAGTCGAAGCGTTTTTACAATTATATACATAACGTTTTCGTGCGAAAAAATCACACGTGTACGTAGAGAGCACGCGACTGATGCGTCATCGTGAATCACTCAAGAGAGAGAGAGAGAGAGAGAGAGAGAGAGAGAGTATGCCAATTTTTCTAACACATTTTTAATTAATCCGAATCATTTTCTTCTTAAACGTAACGATAAACAAATTTTCAACGATAAGAGAAAGTTTCGAGATAGATTTAACCGAGAAAAATAAAAGATGACGAAAGATATTTTTCTTAGAAGAATCTAATCCTTTCGTTACTTTATACCTGTTCTGCGAATTGGTCCAATTGCCGAACTAAGAGATTAACTTTATATGAAACTACACCCGCGTGTCTTTCGTTATCGTCACATGATGCGAAATGATAAACAATAATTTCCGTAAACGTTTTATTTTTTTTTTTTTTTCACGTAACCTCGGGATTACTAATAATACACTGAAAGATTTTAATTTTCTCTTTGTCACCATCCACACTTATGAAAGAGACTAAGGAGAGCTCGAAGGTGCGGCCACTTTGGTTCAACTAACGCGCACGTTATCTCATTACAGATACGCAGCTAAGATATCTTTCGATAAAGCCCGAATGTAATACATGCGTGTGCTACGATAGGGACGACGTTATTAATCGTACGTACGACGAATAGATTGAAACTAAACGCTATGCAAGTCAAGACTAAATCGATAAATATAGTACACGTTTGTAATTAGAGTGATATTGAAACGTCAAATCAAGAGACCGAGAAATTTTTCAAAAGTATTGCATCGTAGTTTAATCAATTTCTTGCTATCGATTAAAATCGTTATTAGTTAAAGGTGAATCGATGATTATTGATTATTACGAACGTAACGATCTGCTGACGGTACAAAGTGTTGATTCGTATATACATGTATATGTCGGTCTGATATAAATGACAAAGATTATTTTAAAATTGATTAGAATAGAGTAGAATAGTCAACTAAGTAGTGTTATATTCGAAATATTGATAATATTCATTTGTATATAACTTATTATATTTAATACGATCGATTGCACGGTGGCAACAAAATTTTATAAAAAAAATAAAAATAACAAAAAATTAACGAGACACGTTACAAGAATTATTTCTCGTCGACGATAACGATAATGATTCATCGGTTGGAACAATATATGATATATATATATATATATATATATATATATATATATATAATTTATATAATATTATATATAATTTATATATACATATGTAAATCGCGAACGTGTTAAAATTTTTGTCAATTTAAATAATAAAACTTCAAGCTGTCGTTCGGGAGAATAGAATTTATGGAAGGCCTATCTATGCCTGTCGAATGTTAAGGGTAAAATGAGATGGAAATAAGAGACCACGAAAGGCTCTCGTCGAGATTCTCACGAGAATCTTCGACTTTTCTCTATGTATTAGGAGTCGAGGAGGTGAGCCTCGTTCATTTTTCTTACAGCTCTGTGGTCCTTTCCTCGCGAACGGACGGGGATGAATCGAGAAGCGAGCAATTTCGAAGAGGACGCTTCGGCCAATGGCTGAGAAGAAAAGAGTGAAACGAGAGAGAGAGAGAGAGAGAAAGATACAGATGAAGAAAGAAGAAAGAGGAGAGATAGAGAGGGACCTGGGAGAGAAGGGAGGAAGGGTGGTTGGGCCATAGTATGGGAAGGAGTTAGCGAGCTTAAGCACACTTAAGTCGGTGCCATAAGAAAATGACGAATGCTAATTAGCATATGAAAAGCTTCCCAACCTCTTCTCTACCTCCCCTTTCGCCGCTCCTATTCCTCCTTCCCTCCCTCACCCGCCCGCCCGCTCCTCATTTTACAGCCCCACTCTCCCTCCCATACCATCAGGAGGTCTCCTCTCCCCACTCCGATGTTGCGATCACGCTCAAGCTCGACTCGCTTGGCAAGGCGATCACGTTTTTGAATATTAAGGGCGGGATTACACCGTAGGCTTAACGCGCGAAATTTAGTCCGGCGAGGTCAGAGAAAGGAGGGGTGAAAAAAAATCACCCCGTAAGACTCTGAGTAACGGAGTTCGAAGAAGAAAAAGAGGAATGTAAGACAGAAAGACTCTCTCTCTCTCTGTGTGACTGTGTGAGTGTATGTGTGTGAAAGAGAGAGAGAGAGAGAGAGAGAGAGAGAGAGAGACTATTCCTAAGTTTGATAGTTACGAATATAGCTCGTAACGTTAGCATGCATCATCTATTTCTCTTGAGGATGAAATATTTTCACGATGACGCACTCGTTCGTTGACTGATAAAGATGATAATAAATAACACCCGGATACTCCGTTACGTCGGTGCTTTTCCGAAGAGATCTTTTTCTCTCTTCCCCGACATTTTTCTTTTTTTTTTTTTTTTTATTCATTTCCCTCTTCTTCGTCTTCTTCTTCGTCTTCATCATCTTTTTCTTCTCCTTTTCCTTTTTCTTTTTCTTCTTCAGAGGGTGGCATCGGTGTTCCCTTTATTTTAATAAAAGGGAAGATTTGAGAGACAAAGAGAAGAAAATAAGTTGGATAATTAGAATTATAATTATTATTAATATTTTCTTTAGTTAATTACGAGTAATATTGTTTTTCTATAAAATTTCATTCCCATTGTGTTAAATGTAAAACGTCGTTTAAGTTAATGATTAAAAAACTTATTTATACGTAATATCAAGTATATACTGTTACTTTCATCTTTTCTTTTTTTTTTTTTTTTGCTTTTTGTATATGTATATATATATATATATATATATATATATATATATATATATATATATATATATATATATATATAAAATCTTTAAAAGCAGGGCACAGGAAGAAATTCCAGGTGGATTTCTTGCGAAGTGGATTGAATATGGCTAGCAGTGTCCGTGTACTGAGAGAGAGTGGGGATAGTGGACGACTATAGGGATACACACACATATATACATATATATATTTTTCTCTCTCTCTCTCTCTCTCTCTCTCTATCACTCTCTCTCTCTCTCTTTCTCCCTCTTTCTCCCTCTCTCCCTCTCGCGTATCGAGGATGCAGGGCTTTCCATTAGCGGAGTAAGTGACCGTCGCTCGCATTTTCTTTGATGTCAGTTAATTTACTAATAACATCGTTCTATGGTCACCATCCGGACCACCCTCTAAATATTTGTGTCGCCAACATATCGCGAGTTAGTCTCATGTAATTGAACTCCATTATTATTATTATTATTATTATTATTATTATTATTAATTATAATAATATTATTATTATTACTATTATTATATTGATTATTATTATTTATTGTTCCTATTGACGTTCTTTTTATTATTCTTAACGTCGATTTTATACCGATGGAAGAAGACATCTTACAAATATTTCCAAGACGTGTAATCTTATTCAACTACGACAAAGAGAGATACGTTAAAAATGAAATATTATTATATGTAAAACGATTTAAAATGAATGCAGGTACCGTGATCCCGTTCTAACGTTCTAGTCGAACGAACATCGAAGAATTTTTCCTCGACCGTTCTCAGGAGTCCTAATCTTTTGCGATTAACGTAAGATATAGAAGAAGGCCGGAATCATGGAACGGGGCGGTCGGGGCGGGAGGGGGAGGAGGGAGGGGGAATGTGGGGTTGAAAATCACGGCGGAAAGGAAACTCGCTTGGCTGGGCTGCTTGGTTCGACGTGGTTGGTGGGGAGCAGCTCGGTTCGAGACGATCTTAGCAGAGGATTACGTAGAATTAAGTCCTGGACGAGGGCGTGCCCCCGTAACACTTAATTTTTCCCTCGATTTTTTAATCTCTTGGTAAATATCGTCCACCCCCTCCACCCCCAAACCCACCTTCTCCACCCAACCCACCCACCCCACCCTCGACCCTTCCTTTGTACTACTCCTCGTCTCCAAGCTACTCCTCTTCTCCCTTTCTCTCTCTCTCTCTCTCTCTCTCTCTCTCTCTCTCTCCTCTCTGTACTTTTCTACTCTTCCTTCTTAGAGAAGCAAGTTCCACCCCTTATCGCGACCACCGTCTTTCCTCCTTCCCACTTCCACCCCTTTTTCTACGGTCTCTCTCTCTCTCTCTCTCTCTTTCTATCTATCTATCTCTATCTCTATCTCTCCCTCCCTCTCTCTCTCTCTTTCTTTCATTCTTTCTTTCTTTCTTTCTTTCTCTTTATTTCTCTTTCTTTCTTTTACCATCGTCAAAGGAGAACCCATTTAAAAACCTCATCAATGCTTAAGCTCCGACGCTACCATAGGAACTAATCCCTCCTATTTTAACGCAGAACAGAAAGAGAGAGAGAGAGAGAGAGAGAGAGAGAGAGAAGAGAGCTGGCAGTGCGCGCTTTTAAAAGTAAGACTCCGCCTTTATTAGTAGATACAACAGTTTTATTTCCACCGAAAAAGAAGGCGCCGGGAAGGAGTTTCACCCGGGCTCCTCTTTTACTTCCTTCCTTAGATTCTTTTCTTTTACCCTTTAACCCTTCCTTTTCTTTTTTTTTTGCATGTACTACTTCTCTCTCTCTCTCTCTCTCTCTCTCTCTCTCTCTCTCTCTCTCTCTCTCTCTCTCGTTCCTGTTCTCTGTCCCTTACTTGCGAGAGAAGCTTGATACTTGTATTATCAGAACTCGTAAAAAGTGTTGTCGTTTTACAGAGAATCATTGTTTTTACGGTCGGGAAGTTGAGATATGTATATATATAAATATATATAAAAAAGAAGTATCAGCGATTCCCTAATTAATTTGCAGTTTGATGCAGTAATTTAATTGTTCGGAGAATATTGTGTATATTTCGGTGACCGTACTTCAACGTAAATACAATTGAAAAATGGAATATCGTTAGAAGGTAATATCGTAATATTTGATTTGAGCTCAATGATCAATCCGAACATCTTCTTATCGCCGTTGTAATTAATGATCGATCGCATCGAGAAACATCGATCGAATAATATCAGTTTTCTTTTAAATCGACGATACGAGTTTCTTATATAAGTTCGATCGAAGGTTTGGAACCCGAAATAATATCAAGTTATCTTAGTCGAATTAGAAACGGCGTAACTATCGATGGTATATTTAGAAATATCATGGTGGTGGCTTATGCGAGTCGGATCCGATCGTTTGCCGTGACTGCGGTCAAACGTAAGCGTGCGCGCATACGCTCGCGGTTATAATACGCTTTAAACTGTTAATAGAGTGTGTCGAGGATGCTTCACTTCGGCTGAATCTCGAGTGTTGGGCTAACACTCATGGACGAAATTAATCTACACGCCGGGCGATCGGATGGACGCTGGCCGAGCTCGAAAAACCGTCGATTTTCGTCGTGAGCTTTCCACCCCCTTCCCTTCGTCTACCTTCCCCCACCCAACCCCTTCCTATCAACATCCATCTATTCTCCGTCCATCTACTCTCAACGTTGACCTCTACCCTTTACAATACGAACATACTCGAATATGGAACACGCCTCGTCCGAAAGCGATTCGTTCGAGAGCCGTTGAGCTTTCCATCAGGATAATTGATACTATTGAAAAAAAAAAAATAAATAAATAAATAAATAAATAAAAACACGAAGGAAACATCAGCGCGGATGATCCGATCGAATAATTGCAAATCACGATTATCGATTATCTTAGCGATCATAAGAATTAGATCTAATCGAGATATAAATCGAGATAAGATTCGGGACAACGTGTTAACCTTGCATGAAGATTAAACAAATTATATCTGAGATTATTGGATGTATATTGAAGGTTCTCTTGGATTTATATGTGAATTTTATTTTGATATTAAGTTCGATTGAAAATCGATTATCTGATAGTTGTGGATAGAAAAACGTTATTGATGGTGCGACCGACGCCTAACGGCGAGGTAACAAAGGTCGTAGCTATAGTTACAAAAGAATTATAGTTCCTATTCGATACAACTGATCACGATATCAATGCCGTTGCGAAAGAAGACCGAAGATCGTCATTATTGTTTCGAACGTGCTTTAAAAGGAAAATATAAAATAAGTAAGGTTTCTTTTCAAAGTTAGAGGAGAGTTTCAACGAGATAACGGAGGTTGCATTAAGAAGACCACAAGGAGAGTGAAGGACGAGTGCTTAACATTACAATGGCTACTCTCAGAGCACTCTCTCTCTCTCTCTCTCTCTCTCTCTCTCTCTCTCTTTCCCCTGTTTCTCTTCCCTATCAGCGAGTCGATGAACGAAATATCAGCGAGACTAAGGATTAGAAGTCTTTTATGAATAGCAGATCTTGATGAATCGTCCTAAAGTTGAGTAAAATCTCTCTTTCTCTCTCTTTCTCTCTCTCTCTCTCTCTCTCTCTCTCTCTCTCTCTTCCTCTCTCTCTCTTACTCTCTTTACGTTGAGCCCAGCCAACGCTAATGGCTTTTCTCTCGATCTTCGCGAACCATTCTAAAATAATTAAACTTCAGCGGCCATTTGCTATCGTAGTCCGATTAAGGAGATACTTGAAACTTGTCTAAGGGATAGAGAGGTACGAGTATAGCATTTCTATCATAAGAGAAGTACACAGAAGGCGTCTTATTAGGAACAATGGACGATTCTAGGATTCTTTTATCTCTCTCTATATCTCTCTTTCTATATATATATATATATATATATATATATATATATATATATATATATATATATATATATATATAAGGAAAAAGAAAAAAAAAATATTGTATAAAAAATTAAATGAAAAATAAAACGAGAGAGAGAATAAGTCGCGTTTCCACGATTTGTTTCTGACTAAACCGAAGTAACCTCGAATCTCTCTCGCGTAAAATTCTTATCGAAACAAAATATACACGATTTGCATTAATGCATTAGATCGTAAATGTGAATGGCGGCGGCGACGAAGATTGCCTCTACGATTTTTTCAAATAGAAATAAGAGTTTTAAGAATCAACATATGCTCGATGCAGATCAAAAGGCGCGCTCATCGATAATTGGTAGAAATCTTTTCGCTCAACTCGGAGCCCCCGTTACCACCCGAGCCCCCTCCTGCCGCCCCGTCTCTTCTTCGTTTGAGGATTATAAGAGTTTCTCGTTGGCAATGGTGGTCGCGATGGAAAAAGATCGCATATTTATTCTGTGTCTTCGATATCGTTTGATGGCGGGTATCGAGAGAGGGCTGAGAAGCTCGCTGAGAGTTTGGAGTTTATAGAGTGGGGTGGTTATAGGGCGGTTGAGGATTGGCGCTCGGGGGAGTTGGGAGGAGAGGGGTGTGTTTGGCGCGTTCTGTATCGATAGGACGAAAGGAAAGGTTCTCTGCTCCGTCCCACTCCATTTCGTTTTCTCCTCTATGCTTACGTCCCGCTACCCCTCGCGTAGTCTCACTCAAATGAGAGGATGTCTTTACTTTGCGCTTTACTTTTATTTATCTCCGTGAAAGACGAAATTCACGGAGGCGACTCGGAGACGACGAACTTTTCTCTCTCTCTCTCTCTCTCTCTCTCTCTCTGTTTTTTTTTGCTTCTTCTTTTTTTTGTGTGTTGCGTGAGAAGTAGAAAGAAAGAGGAAAGAAAAGGAGAAGGATGCTGCTCCTACCCTCTCTCTCTCTCTCTCTCTCTCTCTCTTTCGTTTATTTTTACGCTTTCCTTTTCCCTCCCCTTTTAGAACCTACCAACTCTGCCTCTTTGGTCGTTAAGGGAATCGATCGCTCGTAAATAGCGCACGTATATCCAACCACAGACTGTAATAAGGATCGATACATTGCGTGTATATATAATCGAGTTTCCTGCTTTTCTTGAGTTCGACGAGAAATATTACTCGAACGTATTTTCGTTTTAATTGATACGCTGGCACGCGTAATTTGGCGGGTTGTAATACGAAATGTTTCATACATTTTGAGAAACAATTCGTTCGTATTCTCCGTTCGTATATCCATCTTTACCTCGCCATGACAATCGGATAAACCTCGTACGATGAGCGAGAGAGCTTTCACATCCGAGAAAGCCCGTCCTCGATTTTCGGACGAGCTATTCGAAACGAAAAGAAACGGCGGATGAAACGAAAGTAGGAAGAAGAACGGTAAGAAGAAGAAGGAAGAAGAAAGAAGAAAGAAGAAGGGGTTAACTTCTAATTGTTTTGTTAAATGACGCGCGAGTAAGAATCCCTCGGAGGACTTAAGCCCCAAAGCGAGCGCGCTCGGTGGTTTCAGTTCATTCCGTTTTCTCTTCTCTCTTTCGTTCTCCTTACCCACCACCCTCCCACTCGGCACTCCACCCCCTCCACCCCCTATACCCTCCCAGCTACCTTAATTCTTAGCTTTATTCTCTCCTAAGACTCTCTCTTAATTTCTTATTTCTCCCTCCAACGTACCCCCGTCTTCCTATCCTACCTTTCGCAATTTATACTCTAAAGAAAGAGAGAGAGAGAGAGAGAGAGAGAGAGAGAGAGAGAGAGAGAGAAAGGCCACTGAATGCCAGGCTTAAGAAGACAATGCTTCGCTTTCAAACGGCGGCTTCGGGGACCTTTCTTTCGCATTAGATACTTTAATTCTTTAAACGTGTCCCTCCTCAGCCATGCAGAACCAACTCTTACATTTTTTTCTTTTTTTTTTTTTTTTTTTTTTTTTTCTTATTCCCTATGCATACAAAACATGGATACGTAGGATACGTAAGTAAATAAGTACGTATATGAGAGACCATGTCGTAGTTGATTCAATTTATCTACCGTCTTGAGAAATAAAAAGAAAAAAAAAAAGAAGAGAAATAATATCGATCTTTGATAGCGTCAAGATGGTCGGTTACTTTGCTAAAGTAGCCGCTACGAACCGCGAAAATTATTCGATATCTCTTGATACACCTAATTGGACAAGTTCTCCGAGAAACTGTAGCGGAATAGAGAGAGAAAGAGAGAGAGAGAGAGAGAGAGAGAGATAGCGAGAGTGAGAATGATGCAGAAGGTGGAAATGAAAGCTTCGAACGAAAATGTAGAGAGATAGATATATAGATAGATATATAGATAGATAGAGAGAGAGAGAGAGAGAGAGACGAGTGGGAGGTAAAGAGGAGGAAGCTGTTGATGCTCGTCGATTTCTGATGACCATCCACGAGCCAACCATCGGCTGGTAATGGCCACTTTGAGGGCCCGCCATAAGCTTTTCCAAAGAGACGAACCCTTGCCCTAAGTGGTCTTACACCGACGTTTCGACGAGGTAGATACTTACCTATCCGCAATATAATGACCACCTGGCCTTTTGCCCCTTCGCAGTATCCTTTTCTCTTTGGACTTGATATTTCCTTTCCTATCTCTCTCTCTCTCTCTCTCTCTCTCTCTCTCTTACTCACTTTTTCCTATGACCAGACTATCTACCATCTTTCTCTTTAATTAAATGGATATCAATTACCGATGTCCACCCTGTCGCTGATTCCAAAGGAAATTCGAGAAATCTTCAAATTACGACTTCTGAGAGCAAGAAAAAGTCTCAACACGACCTTTCACTTCCCATTTACTTGTGATCATTTCCTTTTTATCTCTCACATATCCGACTCTTTTGATTCTTATTTTTATTAAAAAAAAAAAAGAAAAGAAAAAGCAAACGATTTTTTCCAATCGAACGTATCATCAACTTCGTAAATTTTTTATTATCCTCAGTCGTTGACCCAGTCGAGAACGTAATTTCGATCACCTCTCTTCGGACTTTCCATTTTCTTTTTTTTTTTTTTTCTTTTGCCTTTTGTTAGAAGTTTGCATTTTCGTTTTTCTTTTCTCTCTTCTTTTTTTTCTTTTTTTTTTTCCTTTTTCATACGGGCGAACGATACGGGTTAATGTCGAAGACGATACGAGAAATTTGTCAATCGTAAGGAGACTTTAACAATGTACGAGATAGAACGACGAAGTCGAGACTTTGGATAGGGTGCGAGAGAAGAAGGAAGAACGCGAAGGGGCTGGCGAAGGGAAAACGCGGGGACGGCAGAAGTACCGGAACAGGAGGGGGGGAGGAGGAGGAGGAGGAGGAGGAGGAGGTTTCAGAGGCTAAATGGAGCCACGGCAGAAGCAAGGGTTAACTCAATAGAGCTCTAAGTGAATTACTTATCGCGTACACCCAGTATACAGACTAGATGCGTTCAGCTATAGCTCGTGGATACTCAGGGCCGACCCTATATACCTTCTCGTCGTCCCTCTCTTTTTCTCTCGTACATACACGCACGCACGCGCACACGCGCGCGCGCGATACACACACGTACGCGTAAACGCATACACGTCTTTCGTTTTCCTTCTCTATCTCGCGAACCGTGGAGCGCTTTTAAAAATACCCATTTCGTGTCTTTCCCGCCCGTTTAACAGAATTTTAGGTACCGTGCTAGCTAATCGCGTTATCAAGCGATTTCATAGACGCGAAGGTGCTCGCTCGTCCGGCTAGAAATTTTCTTGTTTTTCGTCGAAAGCTCGAAAAAGGGAGTCGGTACAAAATTGACGTACCTAATAGGCCACCGACAAACTCGATTAAAACGGCTAATTTTATGGAAATACGATTCGTTTCCGTCGGATATCAAGTTAATGTTTTTCAATTAAGCCAGCATTTCGTTCGAAACTATCCTGTAAATAAACTAAGGACGATATATATTTTAAATATCTCTAACATCCGTTGTCATCGATTTTACGATACTTCCACAAGCGTTTAAAGGATCTTAACGAAAATAACTTAATCGTTGAAAGATATAAAATCCATTACTTTTCGATATACCTATAAATTAAATCTACGTAGTGCATGTAAAGATTGATCGCTTAAGTGCTTAATTGATTAATTGCTTAATAATTGCTTAAGTGTCGAATATCCGAAAGACAATCGAAATCGTTCGAAGGAGAAGATTCTCGATGTAACTCTTTGGAATAAGGGATCACTTAATATTGTCAGGAGACGACATTGAACGGAGTTGACGGCCCTGACTGGGAGAGTAGCGAAAGGATGCAAGCAGGTTATGGCATTCCAGGGGAACCCTTAGAAGGCCTTCTACTAGGAGGATCTTTGATGGACGCAGCCTGGCTGCTCAAGAAAATTCAGTTAGTCCGCAGCTTTGTGTCCTGTCGCGAATCGAGCGAGCGAGAAAGAGCTCTGCACGAGATGGATAGATAGATAGATAGAGAGAGAGAGAGAGAGAGAGAGAGAGAGAGAGAGAGAGAGAAGGGTGGCAAAGGGGTAGGAAGGAAGAGAGCTAGTGCTCGGACGGATGTCTCCGCTTCCAACTTAATTAGCCATCGCTGCCTTAATTGCCGCCTGATATTGCCCGGGGTACAATTAGCGCAATTAGTTCGAAGAAAGTGTTGCATTTTCTTTCACGTTCTTCCATTCCGTTCTTTCATACGTGAGATACGATATATATATATATATATATATATATATATATATATATATATATAGGATATATCTCTTGAATTTCAATAGAATTTTCAATTCTACTTTATAATGTTTGTCATTAGAAATATCAAATATATATATATATATATATATATATATATATATAATTCGCGATTAGTTTCTCGTATGCGTGCGCTATAATGGCGATCTAAATAAATAAAAGTAATCATTGAAAAAAAAAATATAATATTCATGGACAATCATTAAAAAGTTTTTCAACTTTTGACCGATCCTATAGTGCGTCAATGCTATTTGATCGATCCTATAGGTCGTCGATGAATTAATTAAAATGACGAGTCAACGTCAACGGTTATAAAGATGTCAACTAATAGTTCGACGAGAAATGTATCGTTTAAAAGGTAAAGCTTTCGTTCGTTTAAAGAAAACTCAAGAAGAAGAAGAAGAAGAAGGTGGTGAGTGAGGAAGAGGAAGAGGTTGGCATAGGCGGCCGGCAAAAGGGGTGAGCTCGCATAATGTAGCCGGCACGGCATAATAATTCAGAAATTTGCATGTACGCGGGCTAACTCCCCAAGTAGGTTATCTATGCTCGAAAGTTTTCCACTTGATATATAACGTATCCGAGGCTGGCTTCGTACATAAACGTTCGTTCATACTGCGTCTTACGTCCACGTGTCCCCCTCCCCCTCTCCCCCCCCCCCTCTCTCTCTCTCTCTCGTTATATCTTTCTCCTTCTAAAGAAGTAAAGGGGTGGCTGCTCTTACAAGTGGACGGTACGAAGGAAGGAAACTGGGAGATGAAGCTAAAAGTTGTTGTACAAGAACGTTCCGTGGAAGCCTCCAGACATCTTATCTTCAACGAATTCACATTATGCGTGCAACGTGCAAGAAGAGAGGAAGAAGGTCGCGGTGTATCTCTCGAGGATATTTATTTAACGAGAAACGAGTAATGCGCGATAATTCGACGAGTTATAGGTGTTCCAATGATACTTATTGATTATAGCACGAGTATCATAAAGAGAAAGAAATTATAACTTTACGTGTGTATATATTATAGATAACATAGAATGTTATATACGTAGTTATATAACGTACCTATGATCAAGTACTTACGCGAAACTCGTGAATTTGTGATTATTTTATTTGCTATGATATTTCAAATTCGATATTGATACTGATAAGTAAAGAAAAAAAAAAAGGTAAAAGAAGAAATTTTGCAAACGAAAAATTATATATATTTCATACATATTTAATAATTTATATGATTATAATTATAAAATATTAATAATTAATATTTTATATAATTATGTATTATATATTTTAGAATGAGGATATTTTCGTAATCTTCTGATTTATATTTAGCGATAGTAATAGAGGCGATCTTTCTTACTGATAAAGCGAAAGAGAGAGAGAGAGAGAGAGAGAGAGAGAGAGATAAAATAGATTCAATTTGAGGATTCGTTTCTTGTCATCGATCATGAATTAGCCCTTTCACCCTGAATTACTAAATAATCTCCGGTAATATATAGCTAGTCTGACGAACACGTTGAATATCGCTTAACGTTTAATCCATTCTAGTTTCCGGCAGTATCCGCTTCGTGACGATCGTTTAAGCAGCTTGTCATCGTTTGCTACATAGGGAACGGCCTGCTTACAAGTACACACATCCCCGATCATAGCACATACGAGAGGAAAATTATGAGGATGGTAAGGTTCATCAGGGATGTGTCGTATATGATATAGAACGAACGAGCTTCTCTCATCGAGCAAAGCGAGAGATAGAGAGAAAGAGAGAGAGAGAGAGAGAGAGAGAGAGAGAGAGAGAAGGTCCTAATCCAAATTACAAAACCTCATCTTGCCTTTGAAATCGGTCCTACGCTTCCTCGCAACTTTGACATGAGATGTTCCGTATGTGTTCATCGCGAATGCTTTGCGAAATGAAATCCGTAGGGCGGACGATATGCTTTGATTCGTCCTTTCTAATTGAGAGAAAGTTACTAATCCAAATATTATAGCGTTTCTCTATCTCTCTATCTCTCTCTCTCTCTTTCCCTCTTTCTCTTTCTCTCTCTCTCTCTCTCTCTCTCTCTCTTTATCTATCTATCTATCTCTACCTCTACCTCTATCTATCTATACCTATCTCTCTTCATAGAATTTGCCTTTGAAATCGAGTTACTTGGTCGACTTTGTTACATACGAGTTTAGAAATATGGAGCCGGTTGAATCGATGAGAGGTGCAAAGTGATGATAAAGATCTAAAGAAGAAGATAGTTATCTAAACCAGATAGGTACATAAATTAAATAAACATTTCGCGTTAATGAGCCCTTGAGTATGCTCACGATGCTACCTACCCTCTTATTCTCCGTCTTCTTAGAGTAAAAGTTCTTTCTGCAATTCAAGGGTGGGCTCACTTTTTCCGTTACACGGTTATTTCTTTGTTACTGTACTCGTTTCTGTTGGATAATTTTTATCCTGTCATTATTATATTATATTTCAATGTCGCCTAATAATTAACGTTAAATTATTTCTTTACTTTATACGCGCACATGTTTAGAATATATATCTAATAACGTTAACAATGCAATATCATACATTAATATGCATTTCAAAACGAAGGACTAATTATTAAGAGTAAAAAAATAAAAAAAAATAAAAAAATCGCGCAAATATTCATCGACATGCGAGACCTACGGATCTAATCTCGCCGTCTCTTTTTCTCCTTCTAACGATACTAACCGACCAACCCTTTTACTTTCACAAAACGCTTCCATCCTCAAAGAGATTTTGAGTCTGTGGCAGAGGGATTACACAGGCCGAAACTTCTACCTCGAGTTAGAATCTAGCGACGGGTGGATGTCGTAGAAACCGTGGACGCGAATTTATTGAACAAAGCTGTATCACAAATTCCGCGATCGTTCGTCGAGTTACAAACTATGTACGAGATAAAACGTAGGTAACCACGACGAAATTGGAAACCCAATAGCGAGACGATTCCCAAAGGCAATGGACTGCCACGATGAAGTAGAAGAAGGCCGATCGATCTCGGTCGAATATTACTAAAGGGAAACAAAAAACAATGGCGTCCAATCATTTCGTAACAATTTTAAATCGTATCGCAACGGGCAGATAATTTGATAATGATAGTAGATTATATTACTGAATCACATCTTTATCAAATTTTCAAAATCACCAGCGAAAGATTATTGTTATGATCTATCCAAATTATAAAAAAAAAAATCGAGTATTCGACTAATATATATTGTACGACATAATATAAATCATCTATAAAAATATATAATGCCATTTAAAAGTTTACCGATAACTCTATATATATATATATATATATTTTTTTTTTTTTTTCTATCGTCCGTACTACGTCCTTTCGAATAAAAATAATTTTTATTACACACACCCACGCACACACATATATACACACACACTTTTCCTTTTTTCTTTCTTTCTCTTTATTTTTTATTCGAACGTTTTGTATCAACGACAAAGTCAAAGCATTTTGTTTCGAGTGTTTGACACTCGAATTCGTTCTTCTCCTTCTACGATAATTTCAATGCGTTATATTTTTTCTTTTTTTTTTTCTTTCATTTCTTTCTACGGGTAACTCAAATATGCATGTTACTGTATGTATTTAAAAAAGAAAAAAAAGGATACTCACCTTTTGGAAAGACCTAGCGTGTTCCATGCGCGAACGTAGTCAAGCATGTACTCGCGTTCGAGCGCTTCTGCTCGATCGAGCGATAAAAGGATCGGTTTCGAGATGAAGAGAAGTGGAGTTGGTAGTAAAAAATATTGCCATCTCGGGAAACGTTGGATACTTTTTACCGCTTTTTCTTTCAAACGCTTTATGCAAGCGGTGCCCACGTCCCCTCACACCCCCTCAGCGCTCCCCTTCGCCGCCCGAACACCCCTCGCCGAAACCCCTACGCACGTACGTACCCACGCACGCACCCACATAACCCTCCCGAAGCGTCGTAAAGCTAAATTTATTAACACCGGGAACGACGGTAAGATTTGCCGAATGGTTTTCAATTTGTACTGTAACGTTCCAGAAGGAGCACATGCTCGACAGATTCCGTCGGTGCTTTCGTAGGAGACATCATTATTATTATCGGAGTATGCTTTCGAAGTATCTTTTTATTATCTCTCCCTGTCCTCTTCCTCTCCCTCTTCCCCCACCTCTCTCTCTCTCTCTCTCTCGCTCTTATTGCTTTAATATATTTAGATAACAGTACTTAGCATTCGTAAATCCTAGTATAACATATCTTTCTGAATTAATACTTTTATATAGCCGTAATTTTGAGAAAGTAGCCGAAGTCGAAAAAAGAATACATTTCGATTTATCGCTCAATTCTTCTTAAATAAATCTCTACGCTAGAACAATGTGTAATCATTCAACAACAACAACAACAAAAAAGAAAGAAAAAAAACATACACGCAAACAATCCCATCGATATATCCACGTTTAATCGTATCTCGAACAATTTTAACGTTACTCTTTATTTAATTGATCCATCGTAATTGCATCCGATTAAAACGGTAGCAATTTCGTCTATCCTCGTATAAACATATTACACGATAATGCTCGTAAATTTGTATTACTTGTTCATTATAAATATCGTTCGCATTGTTTCGATTTGAATGCCTAGACTTGCATATACGAAGATACACGAAGTAGCCTTTCCCGAAGGCAAATCATTCTGGAAAGTGTAGTACGTGGTACGGTCTCTCCTCTTGGTTTCCTCGTGAGTACGTCTCGAACGTCGATGCAGCGACCGGATTGGAGAATAGAGGGGAAGCCTTCGAGATGTTCGCGGACGAGGATATTCGAATGCATTGCGCGGGATGCTCGTAATTTCCCCAGGTAAGCTCCAGCAAATTAGCTCCGGGCATACGTTACCCTCGCCTTAGTCCTTCCTTTCCTACACCCCTTGTCCCCTCCCCCTCATCCCACCCGCTCTTGCCACTACCTCTCTCTCTCTCTCTCTCTCTCACACACACACAAACACACACACCCCGAGAAGCTGTCTCTTCTCTACTTCTCACTCCTTCCCTCACTCTCCTACCGGAGGGCAGCTTTTCTAGAAAGGTAGAGATGGAACAGAGAAAGAGAAGGAGAAGGTTCGAGCGGATAGGACACCGGCCTTCTAAATGTCTACGTTACTCTCCATCCCACGAGTAGGTGAATTCGTTAGGAAGGGGGGGGAGAGGGGGGAGGGTGACGATGGTGAGACGGGAGGGGCAAAGCGCTCGGCTACCGCCTTGGAAAAGCTCCAGGAGAAAAGAGAGCTTCGAGCTTTTGGTAAGAGGAAGAGGAGAAGATCAAATAGAGAGAGAGAGAGAGAGAGAGAGAGAGAGAGAGAGACGAAGGGTCGAAGAACACCTTCGTGCTTTAGCAAAGAGAGAGAGAGAGAGAGAGAGAGAGTGAGAGAAAGAGAGAGAGAAGGTAACTCTCGTTCCTGGAAGGCGTTACGAGAAAGCTCCGCCTGCAAGCTCATCGGTACACGCCCAGGGAGTGTAGCTTTGCCACCCACCAGGCGAACCTGGAAAACACTTTGGCTACCACCACGATAACGTTAACCCCCTCCATTTGACTCTCTCTCTCTCTCTCTCTCTCTCTCTCTCTCTTTCTCTCTCTTTTTCTCCTTCTCTCTCTGTTTCGTCCTTTCTATCCCCGCTCGGCCAGCTTCCTCTTCTCCCTTCTTCTCTTTTCACTCCTTCACCATCCTCATCCACCTCCTCTTTCGAATCCTCCTTTCCCTCTCTCTATCTCTCTCTATCTCTCTCTCTCTCTCTCTCTCTCTCTCTGTCTCTCCGTCTATCTCGTGACTTGGTAGGAGTCGCAAGTTCGAAGCGCTTTGCACACAGATTGCATCGGAGGCATCCGCGGATGCAATCGTTACCCCACTGTCGCCTTTCCTACCCCTTCTTATCCCCTTTCCTACTACCATTCTCTCGTTCCTCCTCGTAGCTCCACCGACAGCTCCTCTCTTTACTATCATCCGCAAGCGGCTGGCTGGAGGCGCGCGTCCGTGTGAGTGGATTTGTCGAGCTGCTATGGCTGCATAGAGACCAGCAGTCTACCCTGAAACTTCCTTGCTCGGTTCGCTCGATCCTTCCCGTTCGTACCTTCCTTCCTTCCTTCCTTCCTTCCTTACTGATCGAAGTTTTCCATCTAAAACTCACCTTCGTGTGAACGTCGAACAACGTTCTGTAGCACGTGGACGCGCTCCTCCTCTGAGAGATTTACACTTTGAACATCCGTATCAACTTCTTGGCTAAATTAACACTAATCGTATCTCCTTCTTTTTTTTTCGCGTCTTTAGTTTCAATATATTCACTCGGATATATTATATATACGTATATAAGGAAAATAAGAATTGTTAGAATATTCTCCGGGTTCGTAAGTCGTAGTGATAAGATCATAACGTTCAAATCGTAACTCCTTAAAATTATTAATCCGTCCCTATCATCAATATATTCTCGCTTTCAACATCTTCTTTTGTTTTCTTTTCTTTTTTTTTTGCAATATCAAGAGAAGTTATCTACAGTCGTTAATCCTATTCCTCTTCCTCCACCTCCCATATACATACTTTATTATATACCTATCTATGCCCAAGATTAGTTATAATAATCGTTTGTGATAATAGTTGAGGCAAACGAAAGAGGTAAATATTTACTTAATGAAATCACATGAGCCAATGTAAAATTCGTTAATGTGACGAGTCTCTTATCTTAATACAAACTCGTTTGATATGTTCCTTTAAAAGATATAAGACCATGCGTGATCGCGATATAAGCGAGATTAAATTTCGGCGCTGTCGTTGGCATTCCCGTACGCATTCTCCTTAGAAAATCGGATTTGACGAGTGTAAAACGTTGTAACGCCGAACAAAATCTCACGGAGAATCCCGGATCCGTCGGGGTGAATCTGTTCAAGGGTGGAGCTACTTCGCGACATATCATTATTTCAAACGTAAAGGTAAATCTTGTGAAAAACGAAATATTGTATAAGCGTCGAACTTTATAATCGCTTTTGTTTCATACAGATCTTTTTATTCCGATATAATCATTGAACCTATCGAGTGTTAAGAAATGTCAACTTATCTATACATTTCAAATTAATATGATATAACATTTAATGTGCGAGTATAGTAATCGTGATACGAACGATACGATTTTAGTGTACTACGGAACGTTAAATAATATTTATTTATTTTTATTTTAATGTCGTTTCGAAATATCTTCGATACCTCTAGTTTAATTTTCTCATAATTTTGTCGATGCTATTAGATTTATAAATGTCGAGAAAGGATAGAAATTAAAATACATAAAATAGAAAATATCGCAACGGGAAGGAAGTTCGTATGGCCGTTGTCGTCGTTAACACGAGAAAATTTACTTTCGAATATTTAGCGTGATCATCGGATTATCCGTTGGGATTAAAATGGCGAATAGATCTATGGTATTTTTTCAACTTCTAAATCGATCACGTTAAAATGGACGAATCGTTCGCGTATTTTTTCTTTCATCATCTCTTTCTCTATATCTCTTTTTGTTTATTTTCCCCGTTTGAAACTAATACAACATCATTCGTTCGCATATATTCGTAATTAGAAATGACGTAGACTCTCCTATCTCCCGGTGCATTAAATGTTAAATCGAATTAAGATAAGGCTATCCAACGGAAACCGGAAATGATAAACTACAATGTCATCGTCGGTATCTCACTTTGGTCCACGCATGGCCAACTTCTAATGTGAAAGTATAGAAAAATTGAAAAAAAAGAAAAGATGAAAAAAGAATTCTGATGCATTAAAATATCAATTGCGTTTACGATCGTGCGTGATCATAAACCAAAAAAAATTGAATAATTTCAAGCACACCTGATAATTCACGTATACCCACGCATGTATTAATAGATATTACAAACGTTTGCGAGACGCATATGTTTTTATCTCTAACATATATAGGATCATTCTTTCGAACGCGTGGCCCAAGCGATAAAATATTCAAATCCTATTGTAACTAATGCAAATATAGTTTTAAATAAACATGCAAGTTTAACCTTGTTTTACGTACAAACCTCTTAACATATAAATCGCATACATAATACACCAGCAATTTTGTAAATCTGCTTTTGAAAATCATATTGGCATTATTAATAAAAATTCTTACAGAATAGTAAAGTGTAGGGATTTATCTGTTTTCTTTTTTTTTTTTTTATTTTTCTTGTGGGGACATTGCAACGAAGAAAAAAAATCGATCGATTAAGTCCAACAACGAAACATCATATATATATATATATATATATATATATATATATATATACACAAGCATACGCACATATATATACATTTATGGTGACCTATGGAATCTTTACATAAGAGCATATTCATGCTAACGTATAAATTTAGTTTGGTTTAGAACGGAAACACAGAGGAGCAAAATAAGCGAGCATAGCAAAGGAGAAAAGTTAAAGCAGGTATATCGTGAAACGAAATTGAGAAGCACCGAAAATTCGTGGATACGAGGTGACCGAGGAATAATAAAGATTTTACCTACTCGGTATTCCATCGTGCGTGTAATGCCACTAATTAATTCCCTACGATCGTAATCCGAAGCCAGAAAGCCGTCAGCTAAATACCCAACGACGCGCGTTCATATACGCGTCTCTTTGATACGATTCATTTACGGTCTTTCGATCTTTGAACTCCATGTACGATCGATACAATCAAAATTTGTGATATATGTATATGTATATATATAATATAATATAGTATTAATATCGTGTGTGTGTGTGTGTGTGTGTGTGTGTGTGTTACACAAGTAATGATATATTCTGGGAATGTCATCGAACCGTTAAGATTTCATTTATTTTATAATCTTTCCAATTGTTCTATATCCCAAAACATACGTATAATATTACGATACGCGCAAAGAAAACGTTCGCTATAAGCGTAATAAAAATTATAACAAGAAAGGACGAAAATTCAACGACGATTAATTATTTAAAATAACAATTTCGAACTGGGATCCTTCGAATAACATGAAACCAATAATCGATTAAAGAAGATATTGTAAACTTGATCGTAGCGCCTAAGCTCGGATGGTCACGGACTCGGGCTAAGAAGAGAGTGTTGCAGGTGCACAGGTGCAGGAGTAGTAGAAGTAGACGTAGTAATAGTAATAGTAGTAGTAGTAGTAGTAGTAGTAGTAGTAGTAGTAGTCTTGCACCTTATCTCTCGAGACACACCCCCGAGTAGAACGCGACCGAGAGAGAAGGGGTACTTTCGGTGAGAAAGAGAGACAGAGATAACCAGAAGATGGGATGCCGATAAAAGAACGGAAGATGATATAAGTAATTAACGAGAAAAACAATAACGAATATGTGTGACGAAAAAGTCTAAAAGAATTTGGATAAAATATATGAGAAAAAAGAATAGAAAGAAAGAAAAGAAAAGAGAAGAAGATATATCGAGGAAGAGAGGGAAAGAGATAGAGATAGAGATAGATAGAGAGAAAGAGAGAGAGAGAGAGAGAGAGAGAGAGATAGAAACGATCATGGAGGGGTTGAAGTAGAAAACCAGTAAAGAAAAAGAAGAGAGAGAGAGAGAGAGAGAGATAGTAAAGGCGCGAAGGAGAAGCAGAAGCAGCAGTAACAGTAGCAGCAGCAGTAGCGCCGGTGGCTCGGTGGTGGGGGTGAGCGCGACGGCGGGTAGGGTGTCGTAGGGGCAGAACCAGCGCCGCGACGCCTCGTCACGCACAGTCGCGGCTCGAACGCCGTTCGATGCGAACGTGTCGTTGTTACGGTCCGTCCTCGACCGCCCTCTCTGTCTACCTGTCTTTTTCTTTCACATTTTTTTCTTTTTCTCTTTCTCTCTCTCTCTCTCTTTCTCTCTCTCTCTCTCTCTCTCTCTCTCTCTCTTTTCGACTAACTTGACCCGTGTCATCTTCCTCCTCTATCTCCGTCTATTTTCTCCCTTTTTTTTTCTCCCTCCTTTTATTCTACCCTAATCATCGACGAAGACTCTACGAGGGATTTGTACATACGAGAAAATAATAATAACAAACAATCATTGACAGTCTCGATTTTTGTTCTCGAAGTTGTTCGTCGTATACACATATATATATATATACATACACACATACATATATATATATATATATATATATATATATATAACAAATCGAAGGTGTGACTCGGATTAAATATCTTTCTTTCTTTCTTTCTTTCTTTCTTTCTTTCTTTCTTTTTGTTTGTTTTTCTTTTTTCGCGAGTGATTAGTGACTTTAGTTTTGCATCGAGGCTCCAAGTGCTCGCGTTTCGGTTAACAACGTTTGCCTTCCTCTTCTCACCCGTGAGAAAGAGAGACGAGTCGCGTCGCGAGCACGTGTCTCTCTTCGTGCAACGACGAGGGCTAATACCACTACCGAGAGTTTTCTCAAATGGCTTATCATCGAATCAGGGATTCGTTCTTCGTCTAATTCAAAATTTTCTAACAGATTGCAACGCGATCGATCTAGTCACGTTCAGGCATTCGTAATAATCGCCGCCGTACGTAATGGTGTGAATCTGATTTGACACATTCGAGATTATTCCTTTTTAGAAAAGGATCCTCGTCGTTCCTCTCGTAATCTCGAATTCGCGAAGGAGAGAAGTAAGAAAGGAAATAATATATACATGGGAGAGGGGAAGTAAGGAAAAGATAATTTAAAAAGAGAAAAAAAAAACACAAAAAAAGAAAACGAAAACATAAAGAAAGAAAAAAAGATAATTAAAATCGAAGAAACGGAGGTAAACAAACGAACGGGGAGTGCTGTGTCTGTCATAAATGGCGGTGACTCGCGAGCCCTGGAATGCTCGCTGAAAGCTTGTTCTTAGGAAGGGAATGGATTTTCAGAGCGCGATGGACACGTTCGTCGAGGCATGGATGGCTGCTAACACAAAAAACGATCAAGTACAGGTAAGTCTATTTTGTCGATCCTTATATCTTTCTTCTTCTTCTTCTTCTTCTTTTACTTCTTCTTCTACCTTCTTTTTCCTCTTTTTTTTCTATTTTTCTTTTCCTTCTCTCTTTCCTCTACATTTTCTTTTTCTTCATTCAATATCGTTATTCCGTAATCGCTCAACATTTCAAGAGCAATACTCTCTATTTAATACGTACAACAGAAGTCGTAAACTTGCTTGTCTCTCAGAGATAACACGTTCATAAAGTTAACGCATTCATATATTCGAAGTTGAGTTAATCGAAAAGCAACCCCTTCCGACTTTACACGGCCAATTGACCACCCCAGTCAATCTCTACTACCCCTCTTCTCTGATCTCCTACTAAAAGGTACTTCATTCCATTGCTCTCTCCTTCTTTCTGTCTTTCTTTCTCGCTCTTTGCTTTTTAACATTCTTCGAACGGAGGGGTTTTATCTTTCGAAAGAAAAAATAAATCAATAAACTATCAATGATTAATATTGACGATTAATTACAATACTTTTTCGATTTTCTGTCAAAGAAAACCCTTAGAAATTTCCAACGCTAACGTACCTACGTATATGTTACGTTGGTATAAAAGCTTTTTCATTCAACGTTCATTTTCGTTCGTTTAATTTTCTAAAAGAAAATGCTTTCCTTATTCTGTTCTTTTTTTTTTTTTTTTATATATATCAACACTCGCAGTCAATGTTCAAAAAAATAGATACATGTATTTAGGAATGTACATACATACATACATACATATACATAGCATACCTATATATGTATGCATAACCCATATATATATATATATATATATATATATATAGGTATGTTAATCCATGATACGGTCTAAAATTTCACACTGAAAACAAGGCTCGAGGCAGGCACTGGTCGAGAGTGAGGGGAGTGATAGGTGGAAAAGAGGGCTGGAAGATAATCCTTGGTAAAGCCGTGCCTCTCGAATGTATTGCGTGGATGAAAGTACGGAACGTTTACACGTGTACGTAGCCGGGGGGTCACGGGTTCTGACCACGATACGGATGTGCCCCTGCCTTCTTCCTGTGCCACGATCATGTTCGTGTTCTGGCATTCGGTGCAATAAGACCGCGTCTCCATTGACCACTACGATCTCTGGCTCGTTGATCGTCACCGAACTCGGACTACGTTTCGATTCGATCGAATATATTTTAACGAGAGACTTAACACGAAAAGTTAGCTTGTTGATCATTGATCACTCGGTTTCGTTGGATCGTCTTATCTCCAGAAAGATTTATGCTTACTTATATGTACGTACACATACAACCGAGAGATATGATCGAGAATGATTTGAATATTTTTGTAAGCATCGACTTTCATATTTCGTAATAACCAGTACAATGAAATACGATAACGGTGAAAAAAAAAAAAATTAAATTAAATTCATCCACGCACATACACTGACATTATGGAATCTTTTACCAAGATATATTTTAAGTCTTCGTTCATCTTTTTCTTTTTCTTTCTTTTTTTTTTTTTTTCTTTCTTCTACACTAATTAACTATAAAAAGAACGACGGTTAAAAAAGAACACGTAGAGTTTTTATGTGAGTTTTATATGAGATGTTTGGCTTAATCATATCGTTCGATCGGAGAGAGGAAGACTTAATTAATTAGGAAAAAGAAGAAAAAAAAGAAAGCTTTAATCAGTACGTATAAAAGCATTTAATTTAAATTCCAATAAATATATTTTTTCACCGTTTTTCTCTCTCCACTCTTTCGCATCCTTCCCCGCTCATATCCTCTTCGACAAATTTCATCCAAATTTATTAACTCCATACGATCCACAAAACATACTCGCAGATTCTTTGTTCGTATCCCCGTCCGGGAGTCGCAACGAGGATAGAAATCATCGTGCTAGAAACGTTACGTCGAGACGAAAAAGGTTAATGGGTTAAATATCGTATGGTGTTGTAAGATTTTACTGGCATTACCATCCGCAAATTCTGGAAAGCTGTAAGCTTCACGAGTAGCAACATGGATTTGCGAGAGGTACTATCTCATTTCTGTTGGTGTAGGAAATAGAAAGAGAGAGAGAGAGAGGGAGAGAGAGAATGAATGAGTGAGAGAGAGAGAGAGAGAATGAATGAGTGAGAGAGAGAGAGAGAGAGAGAATTAATCCCATAATGCTGTTAGTTCATTAACAAGAAGACACCGGTTGGAAGATATTTTTCGTCGAAAAGAAATACAAAGAAAATAAAAAAAAAAAAAAAATAAATAAAAAAGAAAGCGAACGTCTGAAAATCGTCCTTCCTCTTTTTACGTCCCATGCAATGTGTCATCCAAGGAACGGTATCCTATTTAATAGAGAAAAAAAAAAAAAAAAAAAAAAAACATAAGGACAATGCTTCTGGCCAAGCTCGAGACAACGGCTTTTGTGCGTACTCGACGTTTACCGGTACGCCTCGCGATGCGGCTTCCTCCTACGACGAATCGTCCCGTCGTCGTCTTTCAGGTATTTCATTTCCGCTGGGAAAAAAAAAAAAAAATTCCGAAATAGGTACGTGCCACCAAGAGCCCTCAGCCCCTCTTTTTTTCCGCGACCATTCGAGATTAAAAAATTTGTACATTTTGAGACGAATCCAATAATTAAGTTAAAATAATTTAATGTCTTTTTCTTTTCTTTTTATTTATTTATTTATTTTTTTTTTTTTTTGGATTAACACGCGTGAGAATCTCTAAGTAATACGAGTGATTAATCGATTTTAATAAATTACGAAAGATACATACATATACGTATCAATCTTATATAAAATTTTATATACAATGCAGTTTCTTTATCAAAGAGAATCGATCTAATATTATACAAAAATAAATACTTAAATGGTATGCTTAGAGGCAAACGATCTTTTCGATGATGCAATTAAAGCTATTAGAATTCTATAGATATCTAAATATCAGAGGGCAACGGATAACTTTTGAACGATATTGTACCACCGTAAGCGTCCACACCCTTCAGATATTTTTTTTTTTTTTCGGAAATATCCATGAATTTGTTTCGGTTCGGTAATACTTTATTATGCGTACTAACTACTACATATTCTCTTTGACGTTTTCGAATTACGGAAATATCATTTCGATTTATTTACGAATGGAAATAAAATCGATCTTTAACGTTAAGATTTATTATATATTATAAAACGTCATAGAAAAATGAAGGAAGAGAAAGAGAGAGATAGAGAGAGAGAGAGACTCCGAAAAATTCTCTTTTTATTTGTTATCTTTTTTTTTTTTTTTGAAAGTAAGAGAGAGAGAGAGAGACAGAGACAATCATACAATTTGTCGATTCATCTTTTGGGATACTTCGCGATCTCTGTTCAGAGGACATTTGCTCGAGGACGTTGCGCGAAGGATTTCGAAGAAAGACGTGCCGTGCTTCGAAGTTCGTGAAACTGTGCGCGTCTATACGGCAAAGTGCGTCGTGTGTGCGTTGGATACGTGGGTAGGATACGATCGAGGCACGCATGGTCACGGTATTTGACCACCCCAGGCTCCCGGAATTATCGTGATCCATCTATCCGGCCTACGGAGTCGATACGTCAAACGTCGACTAAAGCGGATAGAGAGAAAACAGAGATAGAGAGAGAAAGAGAGAGAGAGAGGGAGGGAGAGAGAGAGAGAGAGAGAGAAAGATCAAACCTTTTCAGTCTTTAAATCTAATAGATTTTTAAATTAACAAACTGTACGAGTTATTCGTGATATGTGCGTTACATAATCGATGTGACATAATAAGATCCGTCAAACAGGTTCAACAATGTCGAAATATATAATATGATCGACGAAATTTATTACGCATTATTTCGCCCATATAAACATTTCTTAATATCTTATGTTAGTAAACTAAATATAATGAGAGATCTACGAGTACAACGGGACGCGATTAAAAAAAAAAAATATATATATATATATATATAATACTAAGGAGATTGTAATAAATTGAGAGAGCTGGATTAATCGATTATAAGATAAGAGATTAAAGCTATATAAAAGATGTATCGTGTAGTTATGAAAGGAAATGAAATAATGAAAGGAATCTGATCGGAGTTAATAATTGATTATTTGATATTCCATTAAGAAAGAAAAAAAAGAGAGAGAGAGAGAGAGAGAGAGAGAGAGAGAGAGAGAAACAAAAGGAAAAAAAATCGATTTCCCCTTTTTCTCATCGTATAATTTATATTCTCAAATGAACATCTGTTACGTTTGACGAAGCATGAACTCTATACGACAACGACGAGAACGACAACGACGACGACAACGACAACGACAATGATTTATGTAACATGATAACATCGATCTGCGGATTATCTCGTACAAAGGGGCAAGGGGGGGCCAATTATCGTTCGTGGATATCGACTATCCGATATTTCGATAAGCCCGATTAGACTGTTGCACGATTAGCATGCGACGGGCCATGACAACCGTTTAATTTCACTATCTCTCTCTTTCTCTCTTTCTCACGTAGGTGATAATCGACCGATTAAGAAGCCTGCAGAAAGTCAAAGACGCCTTTTGGAACATTTCTTCGTTCTATGACATTTCTTATAATATTTGCTTTCATCAACGATAAAAACTCTTCCTTTAAGTTCTAAACGCGGACGCAAAAACGATTATACGTTCCCTCAATCTCGTTCTTCCTTAGCTCTGTCGTCGTATAACCTGTTAGAATTAACTCTTCGGAGATTGCAATTCCATTAGAGAAATAAATGGGTTATGACATTTGCGTCGGATGGTACGTCCGATTAATTATTTAAATCACGAATGATATTAACAATGAATTCAAAGTTAAATTCGATCGTTCTTTTAATTATAATAATATTTAATGACAAGTCTTATTTCTTTATTTTCTGATAAATCCAGTGCCGGAGAAATTTCGCTGTTGTCTATCGACGATGTAAAGAACCATGGTAGGAACTAAGAGCGAGTATACCGATTAAGGTTATCGCCTTAACGGGAAGCGAGCAAGCAGGAAACATCGTCGGCACGTATCTCCCTTTTCGCGAGATAAAAGGATCCATCGATGAACCTAAACGATGACCCAGGACCCATTGAATATCTTCTCTATCGTACGATTTTTCATTTTTTTTTCTTCTTTCTTCTTCTTCTTTTCTTTTTTTTTTTGTCTTTGTTTCTCTTTCCCTTTTTCTTACTTCGGTTCGACGTGGCCGATAAGAGAACGAGAACTAGTATTTATTACTGTTGTATTCGGGGACCCTGTTGTAAGTACGTAACAAATGTAAACATACAAGGAATTGACAAAAATTGCGATGTCATTAATCGTCGTCCGTAATAATAATTCGCGATAAAAAAAAAAAAAAAAAAAAAAAAAAACAACAATCGCGAACGAGGCATCGCCTGTCGTATTGGCAAAAGTATATCGCAAAGTTTTATACGATCGAAAATATTGTGATCTTAATCGAGAAAAGAAAAAAAAAAAAAAAAGAAAAAGAAAAGAAAAATCATCGCGCATATAAAATGAAAGGGAGAACAAAATTATTCGTCGTATCGTTAAACCGAGGACAATCTTAGATTACGTAAATGAATTTTCGTACGGGCTTATCGAGGACGAATAAATTGGATATAAAAAGAAATATTAAAAGGTAACGCGTTAGTGTTAAGACGTAGGCGCGATTTTATGAAATTGAAAAAGCTCCGGGGAAAGGTATCGAGAGAGAGAGATAGATAGAGAGAGAGAGAGAGAGAGAGAGAGAGAGAGAGAGAGAGAGAGAAATGGAACAGGAAAGTTAGAGTAGGGAAAAAAGGAAGAGGGTGGTAAAAGGAGTCGAAAGGAGGAGAGGGGAAGAGAGGAGAAGGTTGCCGGAATCCGAGTAGGGAGTCGAAGCGAGGGCGACATCCTCCCCGTGAGTCACGTCGTCGTTACACGACGATGCCGGTCGGGGCGTTAGCCGGATAAGCCGCTAACCCCATCCACCTGTTGCCCCTTCTTACGGGCTGCCGCGTTCGGAAGTTAGCCGTTCGTCCTCGTTCTTCGTTCTTCGTCGAAACGAGCCATGTTTGGAAAGAGAAAGAGAAAGAGAGAAAGAGAGAGAGATGGAGATAAAGAGTGTTCATAAAAGAGAAAGGAGGAAAGAGAAATAAAGAAGACAAAGATAAAGAATATTTGTTAACGTAAGAGAGAGAGAGAGAGAGAGATATGGTAGAGAGAAAAAAGACAAAGATAGAGAACGTTCGTAAAAGCAAAAGAGAGGGAGAGAGAGAGAGAGAGATAATGTTCGTAAAAGTAAGAGAGAGAAAAAGAATGTATATATGTATGTATGTATCTGTGTATGTATATATATATATATATATATATATGTCTGTAGAAGAGAGATGAAAGTATAGGGCCCCCTCGTTGCCCTTCCACCCTCCTCGGAGCTCTTGGCAAGGCCCTGACTCTTCTTCCCATCCTCCTCCCTTTCGAAGCCGACTCTTCAGCGGTCTGACGTGTTTTTTGCAAGTGCATACCTCCGAGCAGCTCCCGAAACAGTAGCCGGTACCCCGGTACAGTCCGGGCAAGTGAAAAAATCTCTTGGGCATCGCTACCGGTTCCTAGGCTAATCGAGCCCCTCGACATCCTTACGCTCTTTCCTTTGAGCTATATGAGCGAGATACTACGTCAGGATCGTTCTCTCTTGTTAATAGTTAGAAAAGTGTTAATCGGATGGAATATTTATCTTCGAGCGAATTCAATGACGATTCATTGATATAACGATTGTATATTTTCGAAAGTATCGTGATTGATCTCGATAGAATTATATCGATGTAATTTGTGTGTGTGTGTGTTTTTTTTTTTTTTTTTTAAATACGATTTTATTGGACGAGCACGACGTTAATCGAGATAAAAAAAAAAAAAAAGAAGAAAGAAATAATAATGCGTTTCTTCCGTTCCTTAAATATTTACTTACACGTTTAAATAAATCAAGATCGTGAAGTAACGATCGATGAATAATCGACATATTAATTTAATAATTCATCGTGCAATACCGTAGAACGTGAGTATAAGTACATTCGTATTAGTATTAGAATGATAATGGAATACGATGAAAGAATCGAGATATCCATTTGGAAACTAATCTAAAGTTAAAAGTTCTCCCTTATGTTAGTCTGAAAGAGTTACTCGAGAGAGTGAGTGAGTGACTGAGAGAGACAGATACAGAAAGAGAGAGAGAGAGAGAGAGTGAGAGAGAGAGAGAGAGAGAGAGAGAGAGAGAGAGAGAGAGACGAAGCGACGGTAATGCAAATAGGCGGCACGACAATGGCGCGTTAACACGGAATTAGAAAGGATGACAGAGGGTTAAACGTTCCTCTCGTTTCTGGCTCATTCGCGCTCTCGGATTCCTCGGAGGCGTCATCGACGATCCAGTTCTCGTGCTGGCGAAAACGAACGGTCGTCGGTGCATTTCGCACTTCGTGCCTCCCGGCGCGCGGCGCTGCCACGGTGTAAGATCGTCGCATTCTGGGCCCAGTTGACCCTCGTTGACACCATGGACGGCTTAGCCGTTAGTGTTAAGTTCAGTTCACTCATACATAAATCTAAGTCCGTGGCGCGCTTATGCCTTAGCAGACCGCCACGTCGGAATTGAGCACGTGCTCAGATTTCATCGGCGACGACGCTTAGATCATCCGGCGCTCTATTCGATCCAGCACCGAAATCTTCCGCCGCGAGATTCCTTCAATTGGAATCGGTACGATGAAATTAGAAGGGAGAAGAAACGAGAAAGAAAGAAAGAAAGAAAAAAAAGAAAAGAAAAGAAAAGAAAAGAAAAACGCAAAAACAAAAAGGAACCAAAGGAAGATACGTTTCGACGGACTCGATAAAGTTCGCATCGTTGATTGTTAAAATGTATCTATGCGACGAACGTTTTAGCTCGATTAATTGCATTCTTTTCTTTTTTCTTTTTTTCTCCTTTCTCTTGTATCTATTGTCGTCTTTGAAGAATGCCCATTAGGTTATTTCAGATATTATGCGAATTGTATGTGTCGTATCGCAAAGGATACTTCGTATGCGTGATCGAATATTTTTTCAAAATTTTTTTGAATTTATCCTAACCTTCGGGGGATTTGCGATTTCAGAGTCAAGCGTTGGCATTGACGCATAAGACGTCGCCACCTTCGAGACCCAGCAGTGTCTCGTCCTTACCAAGGAGTCCGCAGTCTCATCAGTCTCAACAGTCGCAGCAACAGAGCACCCCTCAACCCCCGCCGAGCACGCATCCTCACCAGTCGCAGACTCCCCTTGGCGCGTCCTCCCATCAGGCACCGTTCTCTGCTCACAATCAGCACCCAAAGCAAGAAATTGCTGCGAGCCCGAAACAGGAAGGCTTTGACCTTAGCAAGTCGGCCTCCAGCACCGGTGAGTTTATTTTCAATTATTAAGAAACGTCCAAATTTTCGCTACGATTTAACGACCCTCATAGAAATTTATTTCTAACTCCAATTTTACGATCTGTGTGACAATATGACGACAAAAAAAAAAAAAAAAGAATTATCATCCGATTCTTATTCCCGTTGACGTATTTACGATTGAAATAGTTATCGAAATATTAGTGTAATTTGGACGTCTTTTCGACCCTAGGATTTTCCACCAATATACCTTTCATCCTTTTTTCCTACTTCTCTCTCTCTCTCTCTCTCTCTCTCACTCTCTCACTCTCTCTCTCTCTTTCTTCCTTTTTTTCTCTTGATGTCTTATTACCTGCGTTATCCTCGTACACTCCATTACACTCAACGTTTCGGCCGACTGAACAACAAGTCGAACGTGGGACTCTAGTGGCCGTAAATTTTAGCCCGAATTAAGTCACCTTTTCGAGGACAGGACCGTGTGAAAATCAGTTCTCGTCGAGTTTGCGAAATTCAATTCGGATTATCATACTTGTACCATAAATGTGCGAAAGGAGTAAATGCGTATTCTAATGAGTGGATATAAAATAAGATATCAGGTAAAGATAATGGATAACTCGGTTAAGTTTAATAAAATACGTATATATATATATATATATATATATACATATACACACATACACGCATGCACATATGATCAAGATCTTTATATTACTTAATCGTCATATTTATATCATTTAAATATCATTTACAAAAATAAAAATTAATGACATTAGAACGATGTCTCCATTTAAATCGTCGTTATCTAATGCTCCAGTTTAGAAAATTTGTGTTTCTATAAATGAGATGAGTTTAATTGAAAGATCGATTAGTTTGAATCTTATACGTTTAGAAATGATCTCGACGCTTTGAGTGTCGCTCGTCGAATACTACCATCGAGAATGATGAAGACGCACGAACGCGGCCTCTCGCCGGAGGCCGTTAAAGCTCGTAAACGAGATAGACTATCAACGGAATTTCCTTGATCCTCGATAATGCTGTGGAAACAATTTGCGCGCGTCCGTTTGCCGAGAGGAACGGGAATCGTGCGAGTACCGAACAGAAATGTATGGGATTCTGACGATTGAGTCGCTTAAAAGAGTGCGCCCGTCGCATTCTTTCGAAATTTTTATCGAAATAACAGAACTTTCGAGCAGTTCGCGAAATCCTTACTACTTCGTGATAAAACGAAAATGAAATCGATTGGAATGGAACGGAATACAAATGACGAAAATCGAGCATAGATCCGACTAATTCTTTTATCGATATTTGACGAAAGAAATTTGTAAGAAGAAAAAAAAGAAAACGATTTCTAAATTGACTCGACTTGTTCCAACAAATCTCATCTAACGTTTTCCTTCGTATATAAAAAAAAAAAAAAAAAAAAAAAAAAAAAAAGAAAAAAGAAACTTTTCGTACAAAACTTTATTTTGCGCTAAAGTAAATTAGATCTGTCCGCCATCGAACGGACACGACAGAAATTGATATTATGACAAGGACGGGAAAGGTCGTAGGGCTTTCCCTCTTTACGATCGATCTACTTAACGAAAAAAGAGTTTTTCGCTTCGAATCGAGACACCGGTCACCGGATTAGATGAAGTTAGGATCGTGAAGTTGGCCGGATTACGGGGAACGCTTTCGTTCATCGACGCTGTGTCAGCCGTTCCGAAGGCCAAAAAAAAAAGAAGA
>OU426998.1:4879119-4891619 GCA_911387935.1 Dolichovespula saxonica | reverse complement strand
ATCGTATCGCGTCACCCGGTAGATTGTTAGATATACAACGATATACTATAGCTTCCGAGCACAATACAAGTCAAATGCAAAATCGATAATCGTAACTCGCGATTTTGACCTAGGAGAGCGAGAGAGAAAGAGAGAGAGAGAGAGAGAGAGAGAGAGAGAGAGAGAGAGAGAGAGAATCGTGCTGGTAACTTTCTTTTAACTTGGGTGTCTCACGAAGGAGAAGAGTTTGATAGTAAATTTCAAAGAGACAGGCGGGCTAATCGTTAAAGGGGATCACGGAGAATCTAAAGTGAAAAGAATTTCTTCGCGAGTCGCTAGAATGTAGTATTGAAATGGTCGAATTATCTTGAAAGAAGATACCTGATCGTAGGGAACTCGTTCAGCTCGTGTCGAGATAGTGGGTTAATAGAATTCCTTCATTTAACCCAAATTCTGTCGCTTAATTTTGAAATAAATCACATAATGAAACATTAGTAGGTTACTTTGATTGATACATTATTTGAGAAGTAAGAAAAGAAAAAAAAAAAAACAAAAAACGGGAAAAGAAAAGAAAGAAAAAGCATTTTATATTTGCTTTCATTTATTTACTTTCAACGCGAATTATCATAACGGCATTAATTAAAGAGGCCAATCAATCATATTTTATTAAGAGAGAAATTCAAAGAATTATTAAATATCTAACGAGAAAAGATATTCGAAACATTTTCTAAGCTCGATCGTTAATAAACCTATTAACATATTCGATTTTTCTATAGGAGCACGTATTTTTTCATCTCCGTAAGAATTTATTTCATTCTTTATCGGCACCTCGCATGAAATATTTTATGTTCCCTTATAACGTATTACAACAAATACCGAACGCATAATTTATAATTCTCCAAAACTCTCTATAATTCTGTACGTCGGTCACGGTGTTTCTCTTTCTCTATTGACGTGTTTCACGGTACACCCGTTATATGACGGGCCGCAATGCCGTGGAATACGCGGGATACGGCTAACGCGCGAGAGGTGGAAGAGGACGAAGTGAGGAGCGAGGCGAGGAGAGAAGAGAAGAGGAGAGGAACGGTGACCGCGTGGAAAGGGCTGCGTAGGAGAGAAGGGTGTGCATGAAGGGACGAAGAGAGAGAGAGAGAGAGAGAAGGACAGAAAGAGGGTAGGGTTCGGTGGTGGATAGGGGAGGGGGAGAGGGGGATGGTTAGGATTAGCTGAGTTGTGTGCGCTGGATTTCGGATTTGGACGACGGGCCACGCACACACGACCAATAATCCCGGATTAATCCTGGACTCGCGCACACACGCATTCAGAGAGAGAGAGAGAAAAGAGAGAAAGAGAGAGAGAGAGAGAGAGAGAGAGAGAGAGAGTGTGCATGCGAACGGTGATGTAGGTGCAACGAGAGAAAAAGAGCCTGTGGAGGTTCGGAGTAGGATAAAGAGCACGTATAAATCGACGGATATACGCGCGCGGGCGCGCCCGTGTGCGTATGTGTGTATCTGCATATGTGAGACAGAGAGAAAGAGAGAGAGAGAGAGAGAGAGAGAGAGAGAGAGAGAGAGAGAGAGAGAGAGAGAGAGAGAGAGAGAGTGAAAGAGTATATACGCGTATATTCGTTCATTTATTTATTCTTTCGTATGTATGGGAAATTCAATCGTAGGGATAACACGTCGATTGAATTATTCGGGAGGTCATGCGAGTTCCGTTCATCGAACAAAATGCAGAATAGCTACTATCTGGGAATGTATTTTCGTTCATATGATTATTAGATCCCGTCGATCCGGCCGAGATATTTCATTCTCTATTATATACGTAAACGTCTAAAATAACTGTTTGTTTTGCCTGCATTGATTTATATCTGTCTGTTTCAAAAAAAAAAAAAAAAAGAAAAAAAAAACAGAATATATATATATATATATATATATATATATATATATATATATATATATATATAATTAAATCGTAATTTATACGATACACATGTTAGACAGACGAATCCATAATGTAATCATACAAATAACACAAGTGTGAATATTTGGAACTTTTTGGATCTTTATTTGATATGACGACTTTTTTTTTTCCTCTGTCACATGCGTACAACACACACGCAGCAGATACAGATAAATTTATACCAACGCAGGAAGGTTCAGCATTCGACGTGGCACGATCGACATCGCACGTCATTCGAGGCAAAGTAAGAGGAATATCCATGTGTGTGCATGCATGTTTGCGCGCGCGCGCGCTCGCGCGCGTGTGTACGTGTGTATGGAGCCAACGAAGATTTGCTCGCACACATGAGATCAGGTGTGCTCACGAATACACTCATACATTTATACACATATAATACACATGTGCACAGACGAGCCGGCTCTCCCAAAGATAATCCCCGCGAATATAGAGACCGGATAATCCCCGAAGAGGGCCGACTCTCTGTATACGATCGTGATTGTCCGTGTGTATGCGCGCGCGCGTGTATGTGCGTATGTATACGGCCGTCCATGTGACGCTCACTCATACGCCAAGCGCGGATGATGGTTTCGTACAAAAGGGCGAGGGACGTGAACGGTGAGAGGGGTTGAGGGCCGGGAGGACTATGGCAGAGCACACAAGGTTTAGAGGCTAAGCGGCTCATCCCCCAGGAAGCTTTACATCCCGCCCTGATACGAACGGGAATTCTACGGACGATTCGAAAGATATTGCGTCTGTGTATACGATTCTGCGCACAAGCTACGTTTCTCTCTCTCTCTCTCTCTCTCTCTCTCTCTCTCTATCTCTATCTCTCTCTATCTATCTTTTCTATTGTTTCTACATATCCCTTTAACATATCCCTTTCACATAAACGCGCGCGCGCGCACACACACAGGACACACAGAAACACATCTATATATTTATATATCTATATCCATATAGACACGTACGTGTTATATTTTTAGATAATTTTTGCATATCTCATAATCTCTCTCTTTGAAATTATGGAAATCTTGTGTCTACTCCAATACTCCCTTCGACCATATACATCATTCGCTCATTATTCTTATAATTACTTTAATTTCTAATTAATCTCTTCCTTTTCTTTCATCTTTATCTCTTTCTTTCCTTTTACTCGCCTTTACATCGTACTTCAGCTTTCGAGTATTAAAATTATATAGCGGTCAATTTTTGTCGCTCCTTCTCTTCCTTTGATAATTCAACAAAATTCTGCATTAGGGTAACAGTTACCGACGGAAACACATTTCTCGTTTAATTTCGAAAATTCATCCGTGCCAAGTAAATGAACGAATAATGAATTTCTCTCGTTGAAGGATCTTTTATTAGAACAATTAGAAGCTCGCAAATTCTTCCCGAGAAGTATGATCTAATGTAAAATGTCTTTGTCTGTCCATCCTGGAAGTGTATAATACGGAGTAAAGGTAAAATACAAAAAAAGAAAAAAGAGAGAAAAATGAAAGAAGGAGAAAAGAAATATAACTCGAAAGAGAGAACAGTGAAAAAGTGAAAGAAGAAAGTGGGATTGCGTATGTGAGCGATCTTAATTCTGGATTATACGATCCCAGATTCCTATAATCCTACCAGGCCGTCGTCCAAAAGGAATCCTGGGATTAGTATGAGAGAGAAAGAGAAAGATAGAGGGAGAGATAGAGAGAGAGAGAAAGAGAGAGAAAGTCAAAAAGCAAGCCGACCGAACATGACGATAAATCGCCGGATAGTATGACTTCGGACTAACCAATTTTAAATGCTCCTGCTAACGTTTATAAAAAGTTTGACGACGTTTTGAAAAAAGCAAAGAGAAAAAAAAACACATATACACATGTGCGCGCAAAGAAAAAGGTGCGGTTCGGAAACTTACCAATATAAGAGAATAAGTATAACCGAAGTTCGAAGGACACAAAAAGAGGTTCGCAGGAAGATGCTTTGAAGTTGCAAGGAGCGCTGAAACGAACGATTTGATTGTTATTAATACGTTAATAATAAATCGATAAAAAAAAATATTAGAAGAGACACAATATTAATATATTTTAATAAATGATTAATACTAATTATCGGTTGTTCCTAACTATTCATGTTATTATATATTAAAAATATCGTTTAATGGCAAATTCAATATCGGGAGATATTTGATGCTAATGTCGATCGTTAAAAAATTCGTTGAATACTAAACGGGTCACGCGAATGTGTTTATTAGAAAACGCAGGATAATATATTTCGTGAGGCATATATTTTCAATAAGCTTTCATAGGATAGTACGATATAATCAGTAATTAATCTATTAATTATTAATTCATTATGAAAGGAAAGGTCTCGAGATATTTGATCGAACGTGTTCGGTTGAATAAGAGAGTACAACAATTGTCCAAAGTCACGAGAATGGCTTCCCATGAGAATATCGTTGCGAATTTCGAGTGTCAGGATAACAGGAGAATAAGGGGGAGAACGAACACCAGGAAGAGGACGACACGCGAAGGTCCTTTCCGCTATGATCGAGGTAGCCCCTTGTAGCCTGTTGCATTAACTGAGCGGTAGTGTTTGTGTGTATTAAAGAGAAAGAGAAAGAGAAAGAGATAGATAGATAGATAGAGAGAGAGAGAGAGAGAGAGAGAGAAAGAATGAAAGAGAGAGAGAGAGAGATAGAGATAGAGTAGTGTTCAAGGACGCTCGGAACGACAGTACCGTCCGAAGTACACGTGAGAGATCTCGTGGATATACATCGTTACGTTATCCTTTCAGCAAGAAGCCCGGGATAAGGAATGGACGAGTAAATCAGGATCTCAGAAACTACGAAAGTAGAATCCTTGTGAACATAGCAACAGCAGGATATAGAGGCCTGATCCCCTTGGATTTCCCAACTTCCCGATTTTCTCTTAGTCCCTACAGGAACTACGCTTACTTTAAACCATCTTCTGCTTTCCTGATTCTCAAGGGTCATACGCTACCCTTTTTTACCTTGCCAAATTTGGCCCTATGGAATATCCCTCACTGGTCTTAACTTTCTTCGCGTGTATTTTTTATATAATGGAATCAAATATGTAAGATATAAAAGGATAGGAATGGTACAATTAGCGACGATCATTATGAAATTGGTTTGAATTAGAAATATGAGAAAATTGAATTAATTATGTTATAATTAGGAAGGAGAGAGAGAGAGAGATAGATAGATAGAGTGGAGAGAGAGAGAGAGAGAGAGAGAGAGAGGATGAGGACGAGAGAGTGTGTGATTTAGGATCGGATGATTTTTATAATTTATCAAATAGCAACCAAATTAATTGTTATATTATAAAAATATATTATTATATATTATTATATATTTCTATATAAAATATAGTATATTAGAAAATATTTACTGAATATACATTAAATCAAGAAATTATAAAATAAATAAATAATTTCTTTTATTTAATTATTTTATAAATTTGCCAAAATCATTAACATAAATTTTAATGTATTCGTATAATCATCTATAGATCGTGTAATACTATTATTTTTTTGTTTTTCTTCTTTTATCGTGTCAACGTAACTTTCAAATGATCGGAAATATCTTTTGATCACTTTTTCGCCCCGGCGATTTCGAAGAAGCTCAATTTTGCTTACGACCAAACGATCATTTAATTCCTACGGCAATCGAATTTTATATCGGAGAGAATACACGTTTTCGTACGGTAGGAGATGGTAGTCCGTTTTGAAAATTAATTTTGAGGTAATACATAGGGCCGAGACCAGTTCCATAATATATATTTTAATAATTTTTATCCGGCTTACAAGTTCTCCTCATTTAAATGTAGAGAGTTTATCGTTGCGATGCCTCGCGATTCTATAAGAGCTTTAAAATAAAATCGATAAACGGACGCGTATAATGACGGCGATAACGATAATAGAATGTCGATATATGTATATACAAAATATATGTGTGTATATGTGTGTGTGTGAGTGTATATATATATATATACGTAAATACAACCATACGTAGATACATATACGTACTTATGTAGGTACGCATTACGTGAAAATTATTTTAAATTACATTACTTTTCGGCGTATTAATTTCTTCGCCAGCTCGCTACACGGGATTACCCGTTAATCATGTTACAATCGGCTTAATCGCGTCAATATTATAATAGTAGCGTTTTGTTGTAAAATCGAAATCATTTCGATCATGGACACGGATCTATTGATCAAAATATTTATGTATATATACACATGCGCGCGCAGGTATATGTATATATATATTTTTTTTTATTATATACATACATACATACATATATATATATATATATATATATATATATATATATATCGGATACAAAAAAAAAGAATGTAGACACTTATTATTTTATACAAATTCGACAATCCAAGGTTTAACGATAAACATAAAATTCTCACATGATCACACCCCTCATTTTTCTCTAAAACAAATATCCAGCTCAATTGCACGATTACCTTGGGGTATTGAAAACCCTTCCATTCTCTCTCTCTCTCTCTCTCTCTCCCTCTCTTTTTCTCCCCCTACTCTCGAGAGTTCTTCTCACAATAAGCCATATCGATAAGCTCGACACAGCGCGTGCCCTTAACGAGTTCGTCGCATGTTGATGGTACTGGATCGATGTCCAGTAATTTGTAGGCCTAACAGACTATTCCGTTACCAGGAGTGTATGTCCTTGATGGAAGCTATTCGAGGAGATCCTTTGGAAGGAGTAACAAAGCTCTCCCGTCCTATTACCGTTGTATTCGAGTATGCTGTATGTTAGAATAATAGAGACGGACTACGGCGATGCGCTTAGGTGAAGAGAGTGGTCGGTGCAAGGTTAGAGGTTGATAGAAGTGGAGGCGGGGGCAGTAGGACGAGGAGAAATATTTTTGTAGGACTAAAAATATGCAAATGCGGTCCTTTGTTCGATACCTGCCGGCTTATCTTTACGAATGGGATAACAGGAAAGTGTAGAAGGATAGTTGGCATACACTTCGCGGACCCTCGAAATGCCCCGTGACCCAAATAAGGGCTTTTGTAGGACCCCGGTGATCAGGAGAACAGGTTCGTAGGACGAACGGTTATCCTTACGCACTTATATAGTATATATGCACCCTTTCATGTTGTCCTCTCTCTTCCTCTCTCTCTCCCTCTCTCTCTCTCTCTCTCTCTCTCTCTACTTCTCTTCCTACCTTCTCTACTCTCTTCTCCCCACCAGTCTGCCCTTCCGAACGAACGTTCCTTGTTCGCCTCCCGAAGGACACCGGCCCTGACCCCACCAAGAATCCTGTTTGATGCCTATGCTTTCCTGCTAGTTGTTTACGCATGGAAGCGGTAAAAAAATTCTCATAAGTGCATTCCCTCGTCAAGAGGTTCCGAGTAGTGGGGATAGAACGTAAGAGCCCATGTGGGGTACCTCCTATGGGATTCTTATATAGGACGTTCTTTTCTTTTTCTATGCTTTTTAAAATTTATCCCAAGACTCATTCAAGATCGATCACTGAATTATTCGAAACCTTTCCAATCTCGTTTCCTTTTTTTTATTCTCGTTTAATCCTAGATAATGTAAAATTGATAATCCGTAATGCGTGCGTTCGATTCGACGTATCGAAAAAATTATTTTGTTATCTTCCAACGAGTCGAAGGAAAAACGTTGAAGCGACGAGAAAGAATTTTTTACTTCGGTTCATATTTGGCGAGTAGAATTTTGAAATCGTCCTGGAATAGAAAGCGAAGTACGGGTTATTATATGTTTTTGAATGTATAGCCGAATCGAGTTACGGTTTATCGATCCTCGTTACGTCGACAAAAATTTTTTTTTTTTTGATTTCTCATTCTTTATAACGTTCGTAAACTCTACACGTTAATAGTGGCACGTTACGTCCGGCTTATCTTCGACGTAAATCTCCACGACACGCGCATCGAAGGGCATCGAATCTCTACGTAATCGTATATTTGAATTTATTTATAAGAAAATTGAACTCGCACCCTTAAATATCCACGTCGATTTCAACGATTAATACAATAAAATTATCAATGGAATTATAGTCTTTGTTGATCGGCGACTCGAAAGAAAATTGTTTGCCACGTTCATTCTTTGTTAGTGACAAGATTATTATCGGTTATCGATTACAAGCAAGTTTTTACGATCGATTATAGGGCAACGAAATGACGACGAAGTCGACCGATGGCTTTTAAATAATCATCGTGGCGTTATCGGCTTTTCGACGTTTTGGTATCAAATTAATTATCATGTTCCCATCTTTCCACCTACTTCCGGACTAGGTAATCTCCTCGATTATATAATCCAGCCATTTAGGACTTAGACTCACTAATCCTCGTAGCGCCATCGCCAAACAAAACGTCAGGGTTACGTAATCTTTGAAGATTGCTTGATCCAGGATTACGTTGGAAACAGCTTCGACGTTGCAAGAACATCCTTCGTTCTTTCTTTCTTGTTTTTTTCGTTTTTTCTTTTTTTTTTCCCTCTCCTTATATTTCTACCTCTTGACCACTCAATGATAGAAGGAACTTACGAAACCTTATTAGACTTTAAACTTAGGATTACCTCGAAAAGCAGATAGAAATTGATTTATAAATTTCTATTCAAAATAATCAACCAAAGTGTTACGTAAAATTATTACATACTCTTCGAAGTAATTATTTTAATAATCGATAAAACGGAATATAAACGGGTCCACGATCGTAGACGATAGACCGATAACTTTCCTTGAAAAGAATAAAAAAAATAAAAAAAAGAAAGGAATGGAAGGATCAAATCCCTTCCATCGTGTTCGCAGCAAGGATGGTCGTTACCTAAACGCTAACATGTTCTCCTGATACCGTTGTAAGGATCCTTGTAAGATATTTTTACAAAGAGAATCCGAAGGGTGAGTCCTGATTGTCCGGACTATTTTTATTGTATTACATGGAACGTCAAATGAAACGTAAAATGAAAAAGAAATACCAAAAAAATATATATATATGTATATATATACACACACACACACATAAACTTATATATATATATATTAAACGAAAGGTAAAAAAAGAGAGGAATAGAAAAAAGAAAGAGATGGAGGATGGACAAATATGCATTTGTCGAATCCTTAGAAGATGATGATCCGAAGAGGAACGCGGTACATACTCTTCGGCTCTTCTGAAAACCTCGGACAATATCATACCTCCAACTCCAAAAATGCAATCCTGATCATTAACAAGGGTATAAGGGTGAACTTGCAAACCCACGTTTATCGTACTGACTATTTGACTTTGGGTGCAGCGAGTTCGGAACAGGAACGTCAATGATGGCGTCTACTTGCCAACCCAGATAGATGTTCTCCTAGTTGCCGAGTAAACAATCCTCGTCTACCTTCGTCAAAAGACCCTTTTCTTCTTCTAACAGCGCGACAGCGCGTTCCGTGTCGGTTCCTTTAGAAATACGACCGTATTCGTTTTTCAAATAAATTTGTATATTCTTTATATTTATTCTTTTCTTCCGTTTTTTTTTTTTTCTTGTCCATTCGCTAAACATTCCTATACCGTTATTCTCGTATCGATTGCAATCGAATGTTTCAACATTTTGATTTATAATCGTTAGTTTTTCTCTCTCTCTCTTTTTTTTTTTTTTTTTTCGTTATCCGTTCAATCCTCCGACAACAATTTTTATAACACTTCTTTCTACGTTCTACTATTTTATTCCCAATTCGTGCAATGTCGTCGAAATTCTAGTTTACCTCAACCTATAATTCAGATATATGGTAAATGTAATATATATATATATATGTATTTAAGAGGTATAACGATATGGGTCAAAAAGTGACCCGTTCATCAAAATTAACACTTAAAGCAGGTCTATTACTCTTTGAGTAAGAGAGAGAGAGAGAGAAAGATAGATAGAGATAGAGATCCATATGCACACATGGAAGGGTATTACAAATTTAATTAATTCTATTATCCATTCTATGGCGATTGGTCTATTAGATCATCACTGACACCTTTGTTCGATGGACAATGGCTTCAATCAGATAATCCGCAACTATTTGATTAATCGAATCGCACTCACTGATAAATGAATGAATCTGGTGAGCGCTTATACTCTCTCTCTCTCTCTCTTTCTCTCTCTCTCTCTCTCTCTCTCTCTCTCCTCTCTTTCATATAGCTAATAATACCTATTCTTGCACTGTAATAGATCGAACCGACGCATATAATAATATTCGTATAGTAATTGATGCGCTCTGCGAAAGCCTTTTGACCGGTTTAATAGACACTTGTCTAGTCGCATTAATAATTTTTCTTAACTAAACGTTAAAAAATTACACACGCGTATATATGAACAAGTTCAATGGCACCTGTATCCTTTTTCTTATTTCTTTATTTAACGAGGGAATAACGTTCACGCTCTGCATCACATTATCGAAGGTGTTAAAGACCTCTATTACCTAAATACACAAGGACACCGACAATGTTCGATTAGAACCCTCTTTGTGGTTCCTCGAAACTTAACTCCTCGAACTTTCTGTTCTCCTGGGACGGAGAGGTCACACGGTAGCCTTACCCGCATTCCCGTGGGATCCCATTGGCATCCCTTACGGAAAGGACGAAGATTGTTAAATAGGAAGGACACGGTTCTGGATTCGTTGGTTATATCAGGATACGCGTGACGTACGTACAATACGTTTCCACGACTATTAACTACGACGACGAAGACGACGATAAAAATGACGACGACGATGATAACAACAACAACGACGACGACGACGACGACGACTATGACGACGATGACGACGATGACGACGATGACGTTAAACATTCATTAGCTCGACGAGGAAATAATCTAGATCCGAGTTTCTCGTCTAGCCATCGGCGATTTAGCGAGGGATATACGGTCTTCGGGTTATCAGGGTGCCAGGATACCGAAGGATCCGCGAAAATTCTTCTTCTTTCTCTTCGTGGCTAAACCAACCGCCCGTTGACACCGAGAAGGAGACATCAGGAATACGCGAGAGAACCCAAGGGAAACTCCGTTTATGCGGTCCTGATAGGAAAAATCCTATCAAATCTGGATAAATCCGTTAACCAGATGGATAAGTTTAATCGTTACACGAGCGCGAATCTTAATTCATGGTCGATATATCAGCATTCCATCTTGAATTTCACGCCATTTAAAAAAGTCACCGTGGATGGTAGGACCGACGAGTGTAATCGAATAAGTACTGTCTCGTCGTTGAAGTCCCCTTCCCTCTCCCCCCTCTTTCCCACCATCCCGTCCACCGTCCACCGTCTTCGGCCACCATAACGAGTGAAATCGATCGCGTATTTTTTATGGTATCCGCAAGATCCATTTGTTCGTTTACTTATTCGAAGAACGTAAAGAGAGCATGGCTAATGGATTAACAACAATTGAAATTTTACGAAGTATTTCACTTTGTTAAAACGTAATTAAATTTTACAAGGATACGGGACTCCCTTGTAGAGGAGTCCTTGAAAAGAGAATGCCTATCGCGAAGCACCGAACGGACACCGTAAGGATTCATAAACTCCTGGTAACAAACCCCCTAAACTCCGTTCTAAATCCAGGATCAAGCTCTATTTCTTGTCAACGTTCGTCCTTTCTGTAGGGCGAGCGAGCGCGCGCGCGCGCTCTATCCTGATCATCCTTACCCCATAAGGTCCTGTTACCGAAAGCCCTTCGAATTCAACGGAAACATCGGCGAGATGGCAAAGCGATCCTGGAAGGAACCGAACGCTTTCGGCCCCTTTCATGCTTTCCTGCTGACCTAAGGATTCGCTTATCCTTGCGTGCTCGATCGACTCCCATGAGAATGTCTCTACGTTTTATCCCGATCGCCCATAACCGTTCGTTCCATGTTAAATATTTCGGCTATTCAACTTTTTTCCCCCGTGCGTACGAGGATACTCGATATTTTTTATTTCGCGATACTTTTCCCCAGTTTGATAATCCAAAGTAAAACATTTATGCGACAATACGGATAATGATCGTTAATAGGATCATTAAGGTTACGGTGGATATAAAAACGATATTATTAATTAATAAAATTCACTTACTAAATTGATTAAACAATTTTTCCTTCTATATCATTTATATTTTTCATCCAATTGAAATTTATCGTACGCGTTATTACGAAACAATTCGATTTTCAATTTATTATTATATCGAGGCGAGATTAAGGATAAACTCTTTTTTCCCTTTCGGTTACGTTTTTGATATCTCCGTGTTCGTAAACGAAATTGATTGTATCATTAATATCGATCTAAGAGATGTAAATTGAAAAAAGAATTCGAAGACTTTAAACGTTCCTGTTCGAAAGGTCGGTATTTTCGAGAAATTCGAGGGGAAAAAAAATATGATCCCGATGCAGTTTATTTTCGTAAAAAAAAAAAAAGAAACGAAAGAAGAAGAAGAAGAAGAAGAAGAAAAGGTCGAATTCATTTTAAATTAATCCTCGATTGTAGAAGCGATTGAAAATAATCCGAGATTAAAGCTCGCGCTGCGCTATGAAGGTTCAAGGGAAAGTCGGGGGGAGGC
>OU426998.1:4776619-4874119 GCA_911387935.1 Dolichovespula saxonica | reverse complement strand
TCACCGCTACGTCGACCTCGGCGAAAATCCACGCCTCTGCATCCTGCTTTCGATTTATCTTTCTCCTCTTTCAGCCGTGCAAAAGCGCGAGCGCGAGCCCGAACAGGTGATACGACGCTAAGGGTTGCATTTCGGATCTATCGAAAAATATCTATCTCCCTCCTTCTCTACCCCTTTTTTCCAATGTATCCTCTTTTTTGTTTTTTTTTTTCTCTTCTTCGTTCCTTCTCTCCTTTATCTCATTTTCTATATCTCTCTTGTTTTGTTACCTTTTGTCCTCTTTCTCCCTGTCTCTCTCTCTCTCTCTCTCTCTCTCTCTCTCTCTCTCTCTCTCTCTCTCACACTCTCTTTGGATAGAAAATCGGTGCGATATGAATCGATAATAATCAAAATTTTATAACAATAATAAATCCTGGATGAACAGATCTCCCCTTTATTCGTGTATTATATTCCGGTTAGTCAATTATTTTCTGACAGTAAATTCAACTGGTTTCTAATCATAATTAATTCCTTCGATTATTGAACGAAATATGCGAAGCACGATTGAAACGGCTATTAAATAACGATGAACGTAATATAAATTACTTGATCAGTCGTCGATCTTAGGTAAACGCACTTAAGGAACGTTCTTCTACGAGTTTTCTAACGAACGCCATAATTAATTGCCCGATGGGAAGATCGACACGCAGTATCCCTTTACGATGGCTCCGGTATTACAAACGAGCGAACGTGCGTGCACTATTTTTCGTATGGTCGAGAAAACGGGCACGTTTTTAAGGCACGCGAAGGATATTCGTTGTTTCTCCAAAACACTTTTACTCTACCTTCGCCGGGAATAATTTTGTTTTTTTTTTCTAACTTTATTCGTTAAGACATCGTTACTCGTTGAGAATACGTATATTCTTTCGAAAAATCGAAATAATCCTTCTTGATCAGATATCTTACCGAGTTGTCATGTTTTCCAACAATTAGAATCGACATTCTCTTTTCTCTTTTTTGCCTTTATTCCCCACATTTAAAACAAAAAAAAAAAAAAACATTTATTTCCCTTCGAGTATTGTAACAAACGTCGCATACGGTTGCAAGAAGTTGCATCGAGCTGGATCCAACAATAATGATAAAAAAATAAAGGAAAGGAAGAAGAAGAAGAAGAAGAAGAAGAAGAAGAAGAAGAAGAAGACGAAGAAGAAGAAATAGAAAGAAGAGGAAAGAAAAAAAAAAGCAGAAGCAAACGAGTCCGTCCCAAGAAATTTTGTAGTTCGTCATTGTTTCAACCTTGTTATTTATTATGTGGTAATAAAAATATAGCTCTCTCTCTCTCTCTCTCTCTCTCTCTCTCTCTCTCTCTCTCTCTTTCTTTTTTTTTCGCGTCGACACATTCGCGTCATTGTCGAGAGTAATTAATCATTATTTATAGGGCTCGTAGCAAACGATCAATTCGTCCTCCGGGAATCGATCAACGCGTCTCGATTGAACGACTCGAGATAAAGGAAGCTGCGAGAGTAACGTGCTCTTTCATTCTTACGTCTCGCGTAATCGACGAAAGTAAAGGAGAGAATGAGGGAGAGAGGGAGAGAGTACGAGAAAAAAAAAGAGATAAATAGATTGAGAGAGAGAGAGAGAGAGAGAGAGAGAAATAAAGAAAGAAGGACAGAAAGAAAGACGTCTGCTCGCGTTCGACTTGCACCGGCAATCCTATTTCTTTCTTATGCAAAATCTTGGAGCTGCGCGTAGCGTGTTAAGGGATTAAAAGTCTGCTCTATAGGGTCAGCCGAAGGCTTAGTACGCCTAACAAGATTAGCCTAAGATGCCGAGTCCGCATACCCCGAGGATTACACATTATGTATTCACCTGAATGTATTCACGCAGAGCAAGAGAGAGAAAGAGAGAGAGAGAGAGAGAGAGAGAGAGAGAGAGAGGGAAAGATATCTAGTTCGTGCCTCTTGCGTATACGTACGACGCCTTCTTCAACGACGTTGCTCTTCTCCTTCCCATAAGATCTAACTATCGAACTTAATCCGAATGGATTCTTCTCGATTCTCAAGAAATTATTCAATGATCCTGAGAAAAAAGAAAGAAGAAAAAAAAAAAAAGCGTATAAATTTATTTTATATCTGTATTCATACAAAACGTGGATAATGTTTCGAAAGAGAGAGAGAGAGAGAGAGAGAGAGAGAGAGAGAGAGAGAGAGAGGGAAGGAGAAAAAGTAAAACATAGATTCCAAAAGTTCGACGCCTTCTCGGTCTGACTTGTATTTAATCGATGAGGGAAAGAAAAAGAAAAGTCTTAAAGAAAAAAAAAAAAAAAAAAAAAAAAAAAGAAAACAAACAAAAGAAAAAAATTCGTAACAAGGCATCGAAGACGAACGCATTGTAATAATAGAAGACGCTTAGAGACGTGAGATCCTATAACGCGTTGGAAGAAAGAGAGCATCACCGAGGGGGAGCCTTATCTTTCCCTCGTCGACTAGTACTCTATTTCGAGGCCGAGATACGAGAGTCCGCTCTCCCTCCCCCTCCCTCCCTCCCTCTCTCTCTCTCTCTCTCTCTCTCCCTCTTCGGCTTCTTTTAATGTCTTTTCTCTCTGTTCTTTCTTTCTTCCTTCCTTCCTTTCTTTCTCTCTTACTCTTCTTCGAAAAGTACCACCACCTCCCTCGACGATGCCTCTCTCTCTCTCTCTCTCTCTCTCTCTGTCTCAACGTTTTGATTAAGAGAGAACCGAGAGGAGTCTAACGGACGTAGTGAGATCGAGGACGAAGGAATAAGATACGAAAATAGGGGAAGAGGGAGATGGAAGAAGCGAATGACGGGGGGAGGATAGGAAAGAAAGTCCGCGAGAGAGAGAGAGAGAGAGAGAGAGAGAGAGATACGGGAGAAGCGAGCATTGAGTAATTGTCGGCTTACGTCTGTCAGATCGTCAAATACTTTGCCTTCCCTCTCAGACAAACCGTGACGACCGACCAAAAATCGAGATAAGCTTACGAATCCTCCTCTACGCTTTCTCTTTGCTCGGCATTCCGTCTCGTAGAAATCGCGAGATATACGGGGCGATACTTAACCACGGTTAAAATATCTTTGGACTTGTTCAAATCGTCCATATTCAAGTAAAGAGAGAGAGAGAGAGAGAGAGAGAGAGAGAGAGAGAAAAGATCTTACCTTAACATGTTTTAAATATCCTTCTTGCTCTCCTTAAACACGATACACTCGATCGTCTCTTAACGCGATCGAAATCGTGCTCGAGTTAAAAGATAAATACAAATCTAATATGTGAAATTATCGCGATGGGATCAACGTCAAACGCATTACGAGGAATTATTTTCATACGTTTTATCGATCGAACTTCTCTACGTGTATGATCGAGCGCGAGTCAACGGAATAAATGTACTTAGAACATAACGTTTAAAAATTTCGAGCAATCGAGAGAATTAAGATCGATCGTTCCGATGCCGTTCGTATTGTTTTCGATTTTCTTTTCTTTTTTATTTTTTTTTTTTCGGTTATCTCTTTCTCTCCTTCTCTCTCTATCTCTCTCTCTTTTCACTTTATTTTTTCTTCAATCCCTTCGTAAATGCAACGTATCCTTAAATAATTTGTCATCTGTATCTTCGTTCTGAATTAATTATAACGAAATAATTGTCACGATAATTATAAAAGTCATCTACCAAATCGCGTTTATATTTATTCCCGAGTGTGATAAATTACATCAGTACGAAAGCAAAGTACAATGGTTAATAAAAACAATTCTATTTTTTTTCCCCTCTCTCTCTCTCTCTCTCTCTCTCTCTCTTCTCTTCGTTACATTTCAATAGATATCCCTCTATAAATATCTACTCGCGCTTTAATAAATATATCTTACAACACTTACAAGTTCAAATTCTATATATCGAAGGCAATTTAACGCGGTCTTGTAAATCGCATAACCGCGCAGTATTCCGTCCCGTTTCTCGATGTAAGTCCGAAACAGGAGCGTATAAAATTCAGGAAGTAGTAGTTACCTAACGCGCGCGCGTGCGCGAGAGAAAGAGAAAGAGAAAGAGAAAGAGAGAGAGAGAGAGAGAGACAGAGAAACGCAGAAAGACAAGAAAGGTGAAAGGGATGGAACGATCCAAGAATGGTAGGAGTAAGTGGTGGTTTTGGCAAGGGGATGCTCTGATGCGATTTCACGCTGGATTTGCTTAAGATCTCCGCTAAGGAGCCCTTTAACCCTCCCCTTTTACCCCTTCCCCCAATCTTTACCCTTCCATCACGCTATCTACGCATTCGTGGCTGCCTTCATCTTTACTTACTTCGGTCACTTCTATGTAATTCTCCTTCTTCGTTGATAATGCCACGATGGAGTAAAATCGTTATCGATCAAATCGTTCATTGACTATAACGGTGATTAATCGTTAAAAATATAAATATAATTTAATATATGTGTGTGTGTGTGTGTGTGTGTGTGTATTAACGAAAACTATAGATCCAAATATATTAGATCCTTTAGAATAAATTGTTGGTATCGTCTATTAGAATCTGAAAGATCTTTGTTTCGGGGATATATATTTTGTAGCATCGTACGTATAACGTTCTCTCCAGATTCTCAAGGATAATCCTTGAGAACTCACCTTCTCCTACGCGAGTCCCAACCCACTACTATCTTCCTTTTGAACTCAAAGTTCCGTACGCAAGTCGGCCTTCGATCTCCCTAAATATTTGAGATCCGTCCGAGCAAGTGGAATAGCTAAATCCGACGTATTCCTTGGACGGATGGACGGTAGGGAACGAGCCGTAGGAGGGGTTGCGTCTGAGGGGATGAGGTGGTTCAGGTTTTGCGTTGGAAGCCCTCACGGATTAGAAGCGTTCGTATTGCGCACGTATATCCGTGTTTTAAGGATGCTCGCGCATACACACGGCTGTATGCAAACCCTTACGGCTTAAGCTAAGGCTAAGGCTCTCCCTTGAGATTACTACGTCATTCTGCAGGACTCTCTAGTCGCCGGAAGGATCAGCCTCTCTCTCTCTTTATCTATCTTGATATATATATATATATATATATATATATATATATATATCTTCTTCCTTCTGAGGATTTCGTCGTTCCTAAATCAGGTTGTCAGGGTACGATCCCGACTCACGTGCGCCGATCTAGAAAGACGTCGTCCGGCCTCCGAAGCTTCTTCGATTTCTTCGAGAAAAGGATGATCGTGTCTTTCGCTTTCAGGATACAAACAAGGACGCGCCACGTTGGATGAATAATCCCTGGCATCTCTTTGGACGAACGATGAACGACTAATGGACGTCGTACCTGTCCTATACCGCTACCACCCTCCTGCAACCCACAACCTCCCTCAAGCTTCTTCCTTCTTCCTTCTCGTCTCTTGCCATCTCTAAATCATCCTCCGACAACGAGTTCGCGCTCGCAATAACTCGTTACCGAAAATCCAAATTAAGCTCCTTAGCCGAGAAATTTACGAGACGTTCGTTCTCCCTCTTCTTCTTCTTCCTATCTTCTCTATACCTCTCTCTCTCTCTCTCTCTCTCTCTCTCTCTCTCTCTCTCTCTCTCTCTCTCTCTCTTTCTCTCTCTTCTAGACGCACCCCTTTTCCACCTTATATCGTTCCTTCGCAAACGCAGTTTACCAAAGTAATTTTAATCTTCGATGCGTATGGGACGCGCGAACGCTTCACGATCTATATCTACATCGAACAGCTGTCGTGAATGTGTGTGTGTGTGTGTGTGTGTGTGTGTATGTGTGTATGTATGTTTACATATATATATGTGTAGAAGCGTTCACGTATTCGATAAGAGAGAAAGAGAGAGAAAGATAGAGAGAGAGAAAGGTGCGTCCTCCTCTCTCTCTCTCTCTCTCTCTCTCTCTCTCTCTCTCTCTCTCTTTGTCTCTTATTCTCTGCCTTGTATAAGAGCTTACTCTCTAAGCGTCTTAGGGCAAGTTTTCACCCTTGCTACTCTCCTACGCGCTCGAATGCGCGCGTTCTTATGAAAGCACGAGCGTGAGCGATCTCGGAAATCAGGCAAATCGTAGACGAGCATAACCTCTCGATGGATTTTAAAGTATTTAGCCTCTAAGACATTTGGATGGATAGGGATAATAACGTTTCTTATCTTCTTCGTGTGTACGCATATAGGCGCCCGCACGCACAGGGACACGCACACAAACGAACGGATGGATCGATAATATGGAGTGTATTAATCATTTCGATGCGCACACATATATAAGATCTATTTCAGAATATATGTGTGTGTGTGTGTGTATGTGTATATATCTATATTCGTGCATATTATTAAATAACAGATCGTTTATAATACGAAGATCGAATAAAATCTTTTCGTATTAACGAGAGTGATAAATTTTTGTCGACGCGCCCGTTCTCTCCGATAATTACATTAATTTTTTATCCGATGAAAAATGTTTTAATCTCATTTATAATTTTTCAATGAGTAAAATATGAAATAACGTTAAATTCATTCGGACGATACGATAACACCCGTATACCAATTGTTAATTCAATTTAATTACATAAAAGGAAAGAAGGGAAAGAAAATAAAAGAAGGAAGGAAAAAATAAAAGGAATATCAAACGATCGCGTAAAAATGTTCGCGATACACGTACACGACGAGTAATATACACTTAGCTTTTCACGACGACGCTTATACGTGTCCGTCCATGGAAAAGAAACTTTTTGTCGGAAATAATGTACACAGATAACACGATAAATAAATCGAAATAAATATGTTTGGAAAGTAGGAGGATAAATTCGTTTCCTCACCCAACCCCCGCGATGCGTGATTATGTCGCTAAGAATGGGCTAATGCTCGGATTTAGAAGGTTTCGTCGCGTGGCCGGTGATCTTATAAGTTACACCGGCTGTAATGTTATCTCATTAGGTACGTCTTATCTAGTGCTTTCGTCCGCGCTCGAGCTTAGCTCCTCTACCCGGGCGGAGCTTAAATCGCACGCGAGCTTAACGTGGGACGACCATTCGACGCACGCGAACGTAGCACGAGGCGTGTTTCCTCGCGTCCATCCTAAATCAATCCTGAGTTGTACGTTAGCTCGATATCAACGATACGAATACGAGGTAACGACTCTAACTTCGATCTCTCTACGATCAGATCTTAAACCACTTCTGTCATTCGAAATATCCATACTCGATCGTATATCCTATGTATTATTTCGAGTGACGAAACGTGCGGATAACAATACGATCGAAATCATTTTTTCGTTGACATATATCGATATGAATTCAATCTAACGTATTTAAAGTAACGACTGATAAAAGTATAGTATACAATGGGTCAACGTGACTTTCCCTACTTTATTTGTCTTTGCGTGTATCCTTTAATAATGTTTTTTAGTAATATGAAAAAACAAATATATATATATGTATATTTATTTTTTAATATTCCATTAATGTTTACATGAAATAAAATTATAATCATAAACCAACGATATAACTTTTTTCTACGACTCTGCCCCAGACTCGTAAAATTAATGAAATTTTATTTCATTTCGCGCATTGTATACTATAGTATTTCTAATTGATATTTAGAGAAAAAGAAATATTCTATTAATATATATATGATAGAACGATAACATTCTTTATTACAGCTTTTCAATTATTTTGTTAATCATTCAATGTTTATATATATATATATATATATATATATATATATATATATATATATATATTCCTAATATCATATGATTCGTTAGACATTATTGCATCTTGAAATTGTAAATGCGAAGAAAAAATACAAAACCGAGATAGCAACAACCATCGTATACGCATTTACGACCCGCTTTCGTATTACGTTTTCGATTAGTATAAAGAAAAGTTTCGCGAGAAGTGTCATTCACGAACGGTAGAAGAACGGGAAGGGAGCGTGGTGTAAAGATACGATTGATAAAAATATGATCAGATATAGTTATCGCAGCTATTGCATGTCGTTAGATGTGGTTTCATCGGCTTGGCGATAACGATTCAGCATACACGTAATAATCCATTGGTGATTATCTTGCTTCGATTAATCGAGCTTTCGATCAGACATCTACATTGTTTTTTATTTCTTTTTTTTCTTGACAGGGCATTAGATCGTAGAGTATATAATATATCTATATATGTATGTATATATATTTTTTATGTCCAAATATATATATATATATATATATATATATATAGGATATATCATTTTTTATCAATCCAATTTCATAAATGGATCGAATTAAAGATAAAAAATGATCTATACGTTTCTGACGAACGTGATTTCCATTTAATTTTCATGTTTCTCTTTTCTTTAATTCTAATTGCAAGTTATGTAACGTATTCGACTATACTCTCGATAATATTCGAAAAACGTCAAGAATTCTGTCGAAAAGTAAGAAATTTTACGTGAACAATAACATTACAAGCTTTTCGGTCATACTTAATTAGGTTGACCATTTTAAGAACTCTTTTAGATGAAGATTAGGAATTTAGAAAAAAAAGAACAAAGAAGTATGGCGAAGTAATATAATATAATAGTAACGTTCATAGATAAATGTTTATCATTATCTTTGTGTCTATCGAAACGAATTTTAGGATTTTTAGGATAGGAAAGTGAAAAGAAGAACGGACTTGTTAGGAAACAAATAAGAACATACGTTAATGTGGCGAACGATGAAAAGGGGAAGTCATTGAGGAGGAAAAAGATGTAGAACATGCATGCGCGCGCGCGAGCGCGCGAGAAAGAGAGAGAGAAAAAGAGAGAGAGAAAGAGAAAAAGAGAGAGAGAGAGAGAGAGAGAGAGAGAACACGAGGCAGATAAAAGCGTCGAAAGAGTTGGGTCCTTATCTGTAAAGGCCGACATCCGCCGGATCAGCCCGAGATACCGAAACCACCCACACTTTCCTTCTTCTTCACACACCCTTCCAACTCCTCTATACGCTTCGTATTTGATGCTTTAATTAATCTCTTAATTTTTTTTTCTTCCATTTTTTTTTCCATCGATGTGATCATATGTATTCCATATGTTTACATACCTCCAAGCCTATTCTCGATAAATAAAGATAATGTCGAGTGATGTAAAAATCGTTAAAAAAAAAAAAAAAAGATTGGGTTTCAATAATAACAATAATAAATTTCTGAATTAATATAGAATTTCGTTTCTTTTCTTTTTGTTTTTTCTTTTAATTATAATATATATATATAACGATAACGAGATGATCGTGAGAATATCAATAATAATAATAATAATAATAATGATCGTTTTAACGGCGGTGTGTTCGAGAGAGATGAAAAATGAAATTTGACATATGAATTGATCATTGAACTGAAAGCAAAAGAAGAGATCGGTAAAAACGAAGAGTATGGCTAACGTCTCGTCTTTGGCTGAGGCTTCGTTATACCGAACGGCTGATTCGATTTCGAGAGATTATAGGCGGTATCGTCTTGGATTACCGAGTCACGAAGACGAAGAAGAAACCTTAGGATCGAGGTTCAGCGCGTACCGTGTCTATCTATCTTTCTCTCTATCTCTCTCTATCTATCTCTCTCTCTCTCTCTCTCTCTCTCTCTCTCTCTCTTTCTCATGCTCATTTGCATGACACTTTTCCTCATTCGGAACATCCGTCCGACCGAGGAAAAGAGGAACGAGTATTCGCACGAATGATCCAACCGATTGAATTTGTTATAACCACTCATTAAAATAATAAATTCAAATCATTTAAGCATAAACGTATAAAATCAATGATAAGTTGATGTGTCATCGATTATACTCCATATAAATAATATATCGAAATGTGACGATAGATTATGAAAAGATACTTAAATATAATAATTAATGAAAAGTATATATATATATTTATAAATCAAGAATATATGATATAGAAATAAAAAATAAAAGATACACGATGAAAAATAATCGACATACATATTGTATGCATGTATGTATATTTGTACGTACGTACGTATGTATATACGCATGTATGATCTACGCGTTTTGATATTTCACAATCTTTCGTCCATCTCTCTCTCTCTCTCTTTCTCTCTCTCTCTCTCTAAATCTCTCGTCATCGTCATCATCTCAGAATCGATCTTTTACATAATCTCCGTTATTAGCCGGCCACGAAAGTCCAACTAATCCCTAACAGTATCGCCCGCTTGAGAGATAAGCTCGTTCAAAGCATATACGCCATATTAATTCTATAAATAACACTAGCTGGTAGACCGTACGTCGATAGATAATCACGCTGACTTTAACGTTACTCCCGATCGAATGTTCCCTCCTTATTCCTTATGATTTAGGAAGACTGCGAACTAATCTGACCGACAAAAGAGATCATCTTGACTCATGCGGAAACGCGGTGCTCGAAAACGCAGAAAGAAAAATATTCGCAGAAAGTATCTTTCACTTCACTTTCTCTCGTCCCTTCTCTCCCTCTCCCTCTCTCTCTCTCTCTCTCTCTCTCTCTCCCTCTCCATCTTTATCTCTCTCGCATTTACTCGTTCATATTAAAAAGAAGAAGCCATTATCGTTGGGGATGGCCCGCCGCAAACTCGGACGCGGGGTTGTCGAAAAATATGTTCCAACTTTTTTATCTCACATCCGTGAAGCACCGAGAACTGAAAGCGAGCAGGGAGCCGTTAATTTATCAGCGAAAGAGTGGAAGAGAGACAGGGACAGAGACGGAGAAAGAGAGAGACAGACAGACAGACAGACAGAGAGAGAGAGATAAAAAGGGAGACACAGCATTTAAAGAGAACATCACTCGTTCTTTCGACGAATCGGCACGACTTTCTTCCATTTCCCGTTCATCGAGTTAAAAAGCAAGAAGAAGAAAAAGAAGAAGAAGAAGGAAAAGAAAGAGAATTAAAAGTAAAAAAAAAAAAAAAAGAGAGAGAGAGAGAGAGAGAAAAGAAAAAACGTAGCGAAAGAAGTCTCGATGGAGAATCGATTAGTTTTGCTGTTACCCTCGTTCTCGTTCTATTCCTCACTCTCTCACTCTTTCACTCTCTCTCTCTCTCTCTCTCTCTCTCTCTCTCTCTCTCACACACTCTCTCTCTCTCGGCCTGTCTCTCTTAACCGGAAGTGCGTGTTTGAAAATAATGCGACCGTTTCGCGGTTTTAATTGAATATTTAATAAATCGCAAATATAGCGCGCGATGCACGCGGAGATTTAATTAAATTTTAATCGCCTTAATTAATTCCATTACAAAATTATGCGCGCGCTTCCCCCTCCTCCCTTCCGTTCCTTCTACTACCCCCCCTCCCCCCCCCCTCCCCTCCCTTTCATCGTTTCTCTCCCTCCTTCTCTTCTCACATCTACACCTATTCGTAGTACTCCTCTCCTACCGATCACGGCCCGTACACGGATAATTCCCTAATTTTGCGTTATGCTCGTCGCTTGGAACACATGTTAATACGATATATTCTATAGGGATTGTCTCTATGTATTTTCGAACGTTCCTTTCCCATTCTTTTCGTTACCTCGTTGTAGTTAAAGTTTCGAGTTTCCCGATGAACGAGAGAATGAGAGAGAAAGAGACAGAGAGAGAAAGAGATAGAGAGAGAGAGAGAGAGAGAGAGAGAGAGAAAGAAAATTACATTTTACAATAGCTGATGTTTCGTAAATGCAAATTAATAATGTGAATGATTAAAAAGAAAAAAATATCGAATGCGGATGCTATTGAACAGTTATTATATACGTATATATATATATATATATATATATATATATATATATATATATATATATATATAAAAAGTACAGACGACTTAATATGAGTTTAAAATGTAATCGAAATTACTAATAACAACTAGTAATTAATAAGCTATTTGACTGGCAGACACAATACATAAAATTGATAGAATGAAAGATTACCGAAAAGTTAAATCGTAAAAAAGTAATTGTCCGATGAATAAAAGTAAAAAAAAAAAAAAGAAAAAAAAAGAAGAATATAAAAATTCATATAATTCGAAACAGACACAAGGAAATTAATTTTCGAATATGTCACGATTAATGTAGTAATTATTAGAAATAATAAAACGCGACATATTAACTTTCAAATCTTTATGTCGTACCGTGCGATATAAAAACGATGGATGATTATTAATATTGATCGAGACAATAAATGATTGCACGAGTGATCATTAATAAAATCTATGAAAAAATTGAGTGAACGATAAGATAAACGAAATAATCGAATAAAAGGGGAAAAGAAAAATAAATTCCAAGGGTTTATGACTACGGCAAAAAAATCGATCTTAATAATTGGCCCACGAAAACGAAAAGAAAAAAAAAAAAAAAACAAGACAAGAAAATATTATCGGCGACTCAAACTCGGTCTTGTCTCGATCTCTTTCTCTTCTTCTTCTTCTTCATCTTCTTCTTCTGCTTCTTCTTCCTTCGAGGGTCCTCCCGATGAATCTTATCATCCAGCGAGAACTGTCAAAGACGAGAAGCTTGCTTGACGCTCCTTCCGACGTGGCAGTTCCTTCCTCTCAGTTTGCGAGGCGAACGGGGAGATAACCGGAAGTTAGATAGGACCTGCACCAGAAATGAGAAATGTCTTTGCCGTTGCAGAGATTAAAGATTTCGCGGATGAGTTAGCTGCCACTTTCTTTCCATCTTCGCCCTCCCCCTTTTTGGACTTTCCTCTTCACGATTCTGTCATTAGTCTTTTAAGAGAACAACCTTTTAGACAACTCGACCTTGTTCTCCATTTATATACTCTATCATAAATTAACATTATCAATCGGCTTACTAATATAACTTATAAATAAATATTTAAACTTATCTGCGTGAACGAGAAAGAGATAGATAGATAGATAGATAGAGAGAGAGAGAGAGAGAGAGAGAGAGAGAGAGAAATATTATATAACAACAACGATTAGAACAAGTAAGATTTCGTAGTTAGTTAATGCATTATATCGTATAAACTAATTTGACAAAAGTTAAATACATTTCTCATTCTTAACGACGTAGTTCTTAACTAGATAACCACGTTGAGAATAAAGCTGCAAAGATCGTTCTTTAACGGGACGAGTCACGTGGCACGTTGAATCGTAAGATACGAAACGTTGCTAATAAACAGACCGCGTAATACGGTCTACCGCGACTAAACCCTGTGGCGTAAAAGCCCACCTTAAACCAGCTGATCCCTGTACAAAGACGACGCAAGGACCGGGCACCTTAATGAAAACTGTACGTCCCTGGATTAAGGTGGCCACCGGTCAGCCTACAGCATCCCTCTAGGTACGACCTGTCTTATGCAACGTAGGGTGTAGATGAGAGAGAAAACGAGAGAGAGAGATAGATAGATAGATAGTGAGAGAGAGAGAGAGAGAGATAGAGAGAGAGAGACCTTCTCTATGATGTCCGACCGTATTAGATGGAAGTTTAGAGGCATTAATATCTAATATAGTGGTGCCAGGTAGTAAATCCTTTCTCGGTTATCTTCACTGGAGACTTAACACCTTGCATCGAGGAGCCATTGGCCATCAATCTATCCGTCTCCTAGCTCTTCGGTCTCTTTATACATTTACATTTGGCGTTCAATATTGATTATAAATAAATTATTAAATAAACACACACTCGTGCACAAAGAAAATAAAAGAGAGAAAGAGAGAGAGAGAGAGAGAGAGACTGACTTGGTTCTTCATCGATCGTAAGATAAGAACAGTTAAGGGGTAAAGATGGAAATAAATTCGGCGTTTAACAAGCATTTAGGATAATCAAAATCCGTGGACATTGAAAGCGTACTATAAGAGATTTGGTATTATGCGAATTGGACTTGGCAAAGCTCTATTTTCTCTCTCTCTCTCTCTCTCTCTCTCTTGTTCCTTTTCATCCTTACTATCTCGTCTCTCTCTCTCTCTCTCACTTTCCGTCTCTTTCTCCATTTTCTCGGTTTCGGAGAAATCTGGGATTATGATCTGAAGTGGGATAGAGACTCCGGGACTTAAGTCAGGGTTACACAAGGATCGTAGCTATTGTGCCATCGCCCAGCTCCCATTGTCTCGGGTTAGACGAGTGGATCTGCATATGCTTAACATCGGAGTTAGACGTCTCTTTGCGATCTTCAACTCCGCGAATCATCTCAAATATCATGATACCCCAACGTAGATGTCAATGCCCATTGTATTGGTGTAAACGTCTTGGTGTCGGGGTGGCCAACGCGAATTACGAAAGCGGCTTTAGCTTTCGATCCCTCCCCGGTTATCCCCCTTTGTTGTCTTAATTTTTCTTTTTCCTTTTCTTTTTGTCCTTTTTCCAGATCTCATCGATTCCACAATTTTCTTTGTTCGCAGGGAAAAATCTTCCGGTACATTGCGTAGTCGAGACAATTCATAACATCGTCGAGAGTCATGCGAGCAATGCACGTGAAAATTGGCGGAGACCACAGATCGAGACCGATTCTTACGTGATCATCCCGGTTGCGATGCCCTTTCAGGTAATTTTTTTGAGTCGATTCGATATTAACAAAAAAAAAAAAAAGAAATAACACTCGCGAAAAATTAACTGGACCATTTGCCAGGGTTTAACGGTGATAATTAAAATCATTTTGAAAGAATAAAAATATATATATATATATATATATTTTTTTTTTCTTTGTCTCGCGAGAATGTATGTTCAATCATCGTAATATACTTTAAATCGAAATTCACTGTACGTTTAATACACTCGGTCGCTCGTCTTAATCCTTTATATTTACCGTGGTTAGATCAAAAAGTGACGTGCTCTACGTCAAAGTCGAAACGTCGAAGTGAACGTTTAAAATAGAGAATTAAATGCGATCGGCGATCGATATTTATCGTTTCAGGATTTAGTAGGCGAGGCATTGGTCCGGCTGGGTTACTCGAGCGATTTGATACCAAGCGCGAGAGGTAGCATAGTGATAAGAAACTGGAAGCCCCTGCCGATGGAAAAAGTAGCTGAGGGTCCACTTTTAACCGTTGGCGATATCCTCGCGGAACTTACTTCGGTGGCAACCTTGAAGATTCAGGTTTACAGATCGAGACCACCACCTCCTAGTCCCGCGGCCGAAGTCAGAAATAAATTGCTCAGGCTGCTTTTACTTCATAGCCACGCTCTTCTAGTTTCCGCAGGATGTCCCTTGGACGAGGTAAGGAATCTAAGTTTATTTCGTCGAATAAAAATTCTTCAGAAATGGGGAGGAAAAGAAAGAGAAGAGAAGAGAGACAGAGAGACACCAAGAGAGACACCGAGAGAGAGAGAGAGAGAGAGACAGACGGAGACAGGCAAAACGATTCTCAAGGTCGACTTGTAAAGAGCCACCAAGAGGAGCACTTAAAAATGTATAAAATGTAAATCTAGCCCGGAGAGTGTTTGCCTTCGTGGCGCTTTAATCTCATTAAGAAGTCCTCCTCTTTGGTACTCTTGTTCCTCCTTGGTAGAACCACGCTGGTAATCTTCGCCGTTGGAGTCTCGCGCCCGGCTGATCCTCGCCTTAAATAAATGTTCTCTCGGTTTCGTGTAGCCGATCGAAAATTCGTCTCGATAAAAGGCCCTGACCCTCTTTACCTTTCTTTTTTCTTTACACCCTCCCCACCCACCCCTCTCTCTCTCTCTCTCTCTTTACTGTTTTTTTTTTCTTTCTCTCGAAAGAATAACGATCGCGAGTACTTCTGCGAGCTATTGAATATACATGGATCTTTCGCAAGAGTTATCTATAACCGAGAGAAATTCTAAGGATACTAGGTTAAGATCGAGACCGAAGAAAATTTTCTTTTCGAGTTCTCCTTCCCTTTCTTTCTTTCTTTCTTTCTTTCTTTCTTTCTTTCTTTCTTTCTTTCTTTCTCTTTTTTCCCTATTGTCTTGTTCTCTTTTTCTCTCGTCCTTTTTTCCGTACCCTCTTTCCAGCAACGAAAGCGATCATCCACAATACGTCAACCGGAAAAGGAGAACGCTTCTAGATCGTGCTTTCTCGACAGTAGAAGATCTTATAGCGTGTGATAGGATTACCCTTTACTCAACCAAATTCGCAGCCTTCATCAAAAGCCCCTTCGATATCGGTACAGGGTAGCCACCCTTATACCACCCTTCTCTCTCTCTCTCTATCTATCTATCTATCTATCTATCTATATCTCTCTCTATCTCTATTTCTCTCTCTCTCTCTCTCTCTCTCTCTCTCTCTCTCTCTTTCGCTTACTCGACGAACCGGTATTATCTAAGTGCACTCTCTTTGAAGATCCTCCTACCCACCCATCCCCGAACTTTAATGCCGCTCGCGGTGGTCTATGATTACCAATTTTCCCTGGCAGACGTTACCCGCTCGTATTTCGGCCCGTTGGCTAATGGCGAACGACCGTGATGGAGAACCTTCGTCTCTCATAGATTTGCTTTAATCTGACAACGATTACTACTCATCGAGGATTCATCGAGGATTCATCGACGTTCTTCGCCTCTATCTCGAATTTCAACTTAATGATTTTATCGAAGTAAAATATTCATTGGGATAAATTGACGATTAATTATTTTCATTCTTGGGGGGTAGGTAAAAAGAAAAGAAAAGGGAAGATAATATGCTCGATAGCGTTAGGTTTCATTGATACCCAACTATGGGTATTATGATATCCAACTATGAGTATTATGATACTCAACTATTTACCCTCCCCCCCCAAAAAAGAATGATAATTAATGTTCTTGGCGAACTTTGACGTAGTCGTTAAACGCATCATTACCATAGTTTTCCTATTGTTACGTTCTATCAGACGGATACAAATGTATCTACGATCGGATTCGAACGATAAATTTTTTCTTTCGGATCGTTTCGTATCGCCCAACGTCAAAATTTTAATCAAACGTATCGTCTCTCGTGCAAATTTTCCACCTACTCTCGTAAGCCTCCGACCACCACCACCACCACCACCACCACCACCACCACCACCACCGCCGACGTCTCCGTTGCTTGGAGTAATCGCGTTAGCCCTCTCGCGATGCTTATTGTCGACAAAATAACGAATTCATTCTTCTTACGTGTGTTTGCTCTTCGGATTTAAATGGCGATTGATTTACTACTGGCCCGTACCTCGGCGGGATCAGCTGACAGACATCATCAACTGCGTCAACCTTCGCGAATAATAAATACGTGTAAATCAGGCTCGAAGAGAAGCGCAGCTACTCGTATAGTCTCTCAGATAAGCCACTTTGCTACGTTTTTGAACAACGACGACGAAGACGACGACGACGACGACGACAACGACGACAAAGACAAAGACGAAGAAAGATGATGACTGTTTACCGAACGATTTCTCAAATCTTCTTGGGGAGAAGAAGTCTACGACGACTGTCTGGCCAATGACGCCTTAACCAATCTACACCGCTTTAACCTGACTGAATGATTAAGTGCGCCGTTGTAAAACTCGTGGATGAAGATTCGATGTTTTGCCGTCGGTTTGTAATAACGGATTAAAGACGCGTCGTTTGGCGTCTATTTTAATTACAAGGTTAATTAGTAGTCTTCCATTATGTTCTTTTTTTGTTCTTTTCTTTTTTTCTTTTTTCTTTTTTTCTTTTTTTCTTTTCCTTCGACTACTCAAACAAACAGAGGCTACCAACAAACATTTTATGATCTACTCGTAATATAAATATATATATATATATATATATATATATATATATATATATGTTTTTTTTTGTTCTCTTGGAAGTTTACTTTAAGTATTAAATATTCCTGAGCATGTGTTCACTTAGGTAATTGCAAAAGATCTGATTAAAGGCAACCTTATCGTTGCCATTCCTGGTACAATTAAACGGCAAGACTTTCTCGAGAACATTTGTTATTTTTCTTTTTTTTTTTTTACGTTCTCGTCAGCGTTGGAATTTATGACGAATAAATCCGTAATAAGAAAAATCCTCTGGGTATCCGATTGATATCGCATATCTCTGCACGAATAGCGAAGAGAATTTTACGAATTCCCGGTAAAGAAGAAGAAGAAAAAAAAAAAAAGAAATAAAAAAAAGTCACTTGAAATTATGACCCTCTCGTGTTACGCAATTACCATATCGCGAATGTAAACTCGAATACGTTGTACTTGGACTAATAGTTCATACCGAACGAAGCAAGGCCGTGCACAATTCTTAGCTGCTTGATTGATATATCAATCCGACGTATAAGTGTTAGCACGAAGAAATATCGCTGAATCATGTCGAAAAAAAACAAGCGCTGTATAAATCACGTTCAACATGAACGGTTTTAAATAATACTTATTTACGTTATGTTGCAATCTATGCTTTTAGTATTTTTAAGAGAGAAAGAGAGAGAGATTGAGATTGAGAGAGAGAGAGAGAGAGAGAGATAGAGAGAGAGAAGAAAAAAATAAAAAGAAATTTGCCTGTTTGAAGATCATAAAATATTTCAATTTATGATCAATTCGATCGTTATGATTTGTAAAATGACGGGACGATGCGTCAGGAATACGGAATGGATTACCTCGTTTATTAAGACTTCGTCGAGCTGCTTGATCCTCACCTCGCGGAGCCTGTTTGTTCTTATAAATCATCCCACAGATAAGGCACACTCTCCGTACTACTTCCTACGACTCCGAACTTTTCCATAATCTGACTACTTAATGCCCGATGACGATGAGCACCGTCCTCGGGGACGGCTATCGGCGTCGTGCAACGCCCACTTGTGTCAACACGATTAAAAGAAGACGCGCGTGCCAGGATCTTACGCGATTCACTTCCCTCTCGATCACACTTATATATATATATATGTCCTTGCATAACGAATCTTCGACCGGTTAAAAAAAAAATAAAATAAAATAAAATAAAATAAAATAAAAAAATAAAGAAAAAAAATTCCTTATGCGCGATTACGATCGTTCTAAACGATGTAAATGTTTTTTTTTTTTTTTCTTTCCTCTCTTTTTCGTATTCTTTCTCTTCTTCTTCCTCTTCTTCTTCTTTCTCGTTGCATCACATAACATCGTTACTCTCCGTTAGTTCAATAATATTCTTATCTCGTATGATTTTCAAATTTATAATACTGCGAATTAATCGATCGGGCGTAAAATCAAACGTAATATTTTCCTATAGCGAGCCGTACAAACGCGATACGAATAATTAAAATACATATGTATTTCAAGTATTTCAATATATAACGAAACGATTTACTTGGGAGTCTAATCTTGCGCTCGTTTAATCCAAGTAATGCAGGAATAGCTGGTAATTTCAAGAGGATTCCCATTTTGCCGTAGATGACACTGTTGTCGCTATGTAGAGGCGGCAACGATCTCTCGGAGGAGACCAAGAGGAATTTTGAGTCTTGGCTACAGCAACAACAATTGGGCCTTGGTCTTAATCCGATCGTACCGTCAACGAATCATCATCATCATCACACTCAAAGTCCCCAGCCGGATGGTAGCGGACCGATAGGCGCTGGGAGTGGTGCGATTGGGCCACCGCATCCTGCCCTATTACAATACTCTCATAAAACACGTATGAGAACTAGTTTCGATCCTGAACTAGAATTGCCAAGGCTTCAACGTTGGTTCGGCGAGAATCAACATCCAACCCGACAACAGATACAACATTACGTTACGGAATTGAATTCGTTGGAGTCGCGACGTGGTAGAAAACCATTGGACGTTAACAACGTCGTTTATTGGTTTAAGAACGCGAGGGCTGCTCAAAAGAGAGCCGAGACTAGGGGTGTCAACGGTTACAGCCCACCAGGACTGAGTCCAAGAGGCGCCAGTATCGTTAGTGAAGATTGTTCCGACGAGGAGGAGGACTCTAGGCATCAGGTATAATATTCTAATTAACTTTGATACAAGGGATCGCGAAAGCTGAACGAATTACGTCTACCCTTTTAGGACATATGCGTGTACGTAATGGGATAAATATATGTCGTAAGATATAACGATTGACTTCGATACGAACGTTCGATTGAGGAGGCTCGATCAAAAAATTTTCTTCGCTTTTTTTTTTTTTTTTAGACGTCAATTCAAAAATTTCTTTCCCGAATTGATTCGCCCTTATATTTTTTATAAATTGTTTAGACATCTTTGTTCCTTACGATTGTCCCGTGTTAGAACAATCTCGTGCCGGTAAACCAGGTTTGTTTCTTTTCTTTCTTGGGCTCGTAGTTAACAATCCTTAGCTCTTATAATGAATTAGCTCGGCCCAGGTTCGGTCGGTTGCTTTTGAAACGATGAATTTACGATCATTTCGAATAGCCTCTATTAAAAGTCGGCTTCTCAGACACTCTTCGTCTCGTCCATTTGCTTCAGTCGACGTCACCGTCGCCCTGCCCACCTAGTAGCCCACCGGTCGGTCCATTGTCCTTGACTACACGACCAGAGGATCAACAACCGCCACCTTCTGCGCCATCCTTGGTCAAACAAGAGGACACAAGAGTATCATCTGGTTCCGAGGACGAAGAGGCTAGACCGACTGGTCCTCTTCCACCAGGATTTTCATTAGTACCAAGTCCAATGTTTGGACATGGCATTATGTACATGTCACATTATTTGCCACCACGTGGACCAGCTGGATGTCCGACGAGTATGCTCGACGAAAGGAGAAAGAGAAACCGGACGTTCATTGATCCCGTAACGGAAGTACCAAGGCTCGAGACTTGGTTCACTCACAATACTCATCCGAGCCATGCGGTACGTTTCGACGTTTCATTTTATTGCCATCGACGATATTTTTATACTTTTAACGATCAAATATGATATCGATCTAAATGCGTTACGTTGATTAAATTTAGTTAACAGCCGACAATATCATTGAAACAATTCAGTCGTTTTCGAGCGACTCAAACAAAATTGGAACGTTGAAACGATCTTCCCATTAATTGGATCGAAAATTTGGAAAATATCCTCGGATAGTTTAAACGCTCTTAACTTTATTGTTGTTGCATTTCACCTTTTAGAATCAGACAAATTAATCGATCTTTAATTAATCTTAATTTTAATCAAAGTATACGTGAACGTTTAATGATATAAAATTAATCCGATCGACAGATCAACTAATCACACAGCGTCTTTCTATCTTCATATAAAAGTAATAAAAAATATATATATATATATTAAAGAGAGAAATCTCAAATCGTAAAAATGTCTGGATGATTTTAAAAGAGTTGATCATGATCGATTCGCAGCTCATTCTCAAGTACACGGAGGAGTTAAATCGAATGCCCTATCGTCAGAAATTTCCACGGTTGGAGCCGAAGAACGTGCAGTTTTGGTTCAAGAATCGTAGGGCCAAGTGTAAGCGATTGAAGATGGCCCTATTCGAAGGAGAGTCACCTCAACAACATCCATACCACGCAGATTAGTTCCTTTTACCTTAATCGCATTAAACTACAGACACTCAGCTCAACTCTACTGAGGAGGAAGAAGAAAAATAAGGAGGATGAGGATGGGGAGAAGGAGAAAGGATTCGTGAAGAAACTCAAACGAATGCGAATCGTGTTGTTATAAGGGAAAAAAAAAAAAAGCCGAATACTCGAATGCACTATTACTTTGATCGCATCGACACGCTGTCGGCCATCTTTATTGTAATTATATCGCGTAATGATTAATATAATTATCATGGAATTTGATCAATGTAAATACGAGAACGATGTCGAATAAATCTGTATGTCACGATCGATCGTCTTATTTCAGTGACATTTCTATCACATATTCCGTTAAAGAGTTCTCATCAAATGCTGAAGATTCAACGATTATATAATGTAAGTATTTTATCTATATCATTGGAAAAATAATTACACATGTTATATTCCACGAGATAAATATTCGATTAACAATATCCAAACGTTCTTTTCTCCGTTCAAAATTATAATACAATGGAGTTAATTGAATAGATCGAATATTGTTTTTTTTTTTTTTCTTTTTCTTTTATATCTTAAATTTAAATATCCGTCTTGTTCTCTTGCGAACATTTTTTCTTTTTTTAATTCGACGTAATATTTTTGACGATCCAACAAGATACGGAGATAATGATATAGATAATGATTAATGACGATCGATAGGTATGTAAGGCCTGTCCTTACGAACGGAGAAACTTTCAATGTCGATAAATTGTTAAGGTTGCTCTCATAAGTGTTATTACATTCGCTTAACTTTGAACCAACGCGGAGAGAGAGAGAGAGAGAGAGAGAGAGAGAGAGAGAGAGAGAGAGACGTTATGCATACGTATGTATATAGATAAGTATGCATACATATATCTTTACACAAATAGGTACGTGTCGATACTGTCTTCAAGTTTGTCCTAGCACAAAGGACAACCACCGACCGAAATCTCGTCCCTAAGAGATAAGACAACGGAGCTGTCATCGAAACAACCCTAACTCAAGCGTCACGACGATCAATGAATATACTTCTCTACAAACGGGAATCAGAGAAATGTTTCTATCGATGTAACCACGTTCAACTTATTACACATACACATCGTACGAGTATTTCACGATAGTAAGATACTATTTCCTACGTTGCATTGTCGCGTCGCTCTAAAGTATACAACATTTTCCCGTTCATAAGTATTATATTAATACTTAAATATTTCAATAAAGTAGAGGATAACGAATAAAAAAAAAAAAAAAAGAAAAAGAAAAAGATATTTGAAAGGGATCAATAGAAATTTATTCCCATTGAAATAATTCAACGTCGTAAGATACGAAAAGAGTATTATACAAATGATCTGTTTATCGAAGTTTCAACAAATCTATAATAACCGACGTATTATTTTTATACTTTATATTTGTACTTTACCGATATATATATATATATATATATATATATATATATATCGTCGGAATTTCTGACGTCACTCGATTTGCAATGAATTATTCACGTAAATGGGGAGTACAAGATCGAGGATATAATGTATCTCGTTCTTATCTGTCAATAGACGAACACAGAGTTACGTACAAACTTTTCACTTCGTTCAAGTGGGTAGTAAAACGCACAAAGATGACGAAAGGGATATCGTCGTCAATGACTATACTACGATATATACTAACGGCGGATAGGTCCTTCTGGATGCCAGTTGAGAGCGTCCCAGATTTAATGAACGTAGGCGGATTTGTCCAATTAAAACGTCTTACAAGGATCCATTTGGAACCGAGGCTCGTTCCGTTCGCAAAACATCGAATCACGACTTTACCACGACCCGCCTCTTCTTATCCCTCGACTATGCAGGTATTATATATATAATACATTTGACGGTTATCCCCCTTGTTATCGTTATCGAGTCTCCGCCTTTCGTAGAAACCAAGGATATTATCGAGAGGAACGAAAGAATCGTTCCCTTGAAAATAATATAGTAAAACTTTTATGAAAACGTGACTCTCATTGGTTATTTCAATTTTTTCCTATTTCACGTTTTTCTACCAATTCCGTCTCTCTTTACATTTCATCGCATTTACTTATCGCTAATTGCACGTTAAACGATACGTTACTGCAATCCTCCTCGCGATTTCGTTAAAAACGAAGATAGAATGAGTTAATCCTAATCCTGATATCGTATCATTTCGCGAAAGTTCACTCGTTAATAAATACCTAGCATAAAATGACGATTGAAAAAATAAAAAAAAAAGAAAAAAACGATTGAAATCTTTTTCTCAAAAGATTGCCTTAACGAAGACAATCTTATTTGAGAATTTCTAAAGACTAAATTCACCCGACTCGACACTGGCAGGTAATCGACAAGGAAAAAAAAAAAATGAGAAAACAAAAAAATTTTTAAATAACAAAAAAGAAAAAAAGAAGAAGAAGCGAGAAAAGGAAAGAATACCGAGAGACAGTGAGATCTTAATCCCATCGAAATAAGGGGCGGGAGGAGGGGAGAAAGGAAAGAAAGAAAAAAGAAGCAAAAAAAAAGAAAAAAAAGAAGAAAAGAAAAAAACGATAGAGGAAGCATCGAGGAGTGGTCGGACGGATAAGCAAAATTGAGAGCAACGTCGAAGAGGAGTATATAAGACGAAAGAAATCGTGGCGAAGAAAAGCGAAAAGATCGTCGTCGTCGTCGTCGTCCTCGTCCTCGTCGAAGAAGAAGAGGAAGAAGATGAAGAAGAAGAGGATGAAGAAGAAGTGGTAGATGAGGACGGAAAGAGGGGCCCGGGAAGGAAGGAGGTGGGGAAAGGGGAAGAAGCGGCTGACGATGGGGGAGGGGCTTCTCATGCAAAATCTAAAAGTCAGCAACCTCGGGGATCATCCCTCTATCTGATCTTAATTTGTCAGCCGTTACGAGCATTTTCGAGGCGCGTTCACGCGGATGATAAATCGGCACGACGTATAAACGGTTCGCCTTTTCTTCCTCGTAAAAGTGTCGTCTCTTACGAGCCGGCCTATTGGGAGACGAATTAATTAGTAGCGAGAGTATAAGAAAGAATAAGGAAGAAAGGGGGAAAAAAAATATATATATATATAAAGAATGGTGTAGGAGAAGGAGTTAGAGAGAACGGGAGAAGGTAAAAGAAGGAGTAGGAGGATAAAGAAAAAAAAAAGATGAGAGTGGTGTGGGAATAGGAGGAGTCAATTCTTATCGGCGTATTTCGCGAGTTCAAACTCGAGAGAGAGAGAGAGAGAGAGAGTGAGAGTGAGAGAAAGAGAGAAATTTTCGGTGGATACGATATGCGAACGGGAAGAGATAGAAAGAGATAGAGAGAAAGAGAGAAAGAGAGAGAGAGAGAGAGAGAGAGAGAGAGAGAGAGAGAAAGAGTACGTCTCGTTCGTAAGGGAGCATTGTGTGCGCTTCGGCATTCATAGGACGTTCTTATCTTCCTATCCGGAGAGCTGTCAGCAAAGTTCCTGAATAATAATGGAGCGTGAGAGACAGAAGGAGAGAGAAAGAGAGAGAGAGAGAGAGAGAGAGAGAGAGAGAGAGAGAGAGAAAATGCGTCGAAAGAGAAGAAGAGGAAGAGCTCGCGGCGTTCTCTCCTATCAGCCGGCTAGGATATGCCTAACTATTCTGTTTGAAAACGCTTGCCGGACGTTTCGCCATAGATAATGTTGTCCAGGATGGTTAGATTGTTGGATACGACCGATAAGACGACCGAAAAACTATCTCAACGTGGCTGTTACGAACAAGAACGAGTCGATTATGTCGAAACTTGCTTCAGATTGTTACTTTACGAGGAATGCCTATGCCTTTTGAAATTTCACATCAAACGAATATCCCTGATATTATTACGACTAAGAGAAAGAGGAAACGAGAGAGATAGAGAGTGATAGAGAGAGATAGAGAGATAGAGAGAGAGAGAGAGAGAGGAAAATTTGGAAAATTATAAATATGAATAAATTCAAATAATAATATAAATTCTCTTTCTCTTTCTCTCTCCCTCTCTCTCTCTCTCTCTCTGTCTATTTCTAAAAGGGAACGAAATTCATATCTTATAACCAGAAAATTTATTTCAATCAAAACATAGATACGTATATCCAATTTGAAATATTAGATACTTCGGTGAACTATACGAATCGATATATATCGCGTTTCTTCTTGGTATTTAAAAAGGACGGGCTATTGAATTTATGTCGTAAGAAAATTCGATCGACTCGAGCGCGAACACACAAAGATTCGCAAAATGCATTTTCAAAAAAAAAAACAAGTAAAAAGAATGATAAAAACCGAAAAGGCTGACACGTTGGTCGATAAAGATTCTCTTTTTTTTTTTTGCCCGACTATCAGGGCGACTTATAAAAAGATTTATAATATATTGTACTCCCTTGCGAAATTTCGAGCTAAATAAAAGATAGTTAAAGGTTGAGAACGTTATCACGGAGGGTAGCAGAGAAGGCAAAGAAAACAACGAGGATGAAAGAGAGGGAGTCCAGGGAGAGTTAAGAGACTGAATCACGAGAAGGAGTACGAGAAATCGGGAGTTCGCAAATTAGCCGCAGGATTGGCCTCATAATCCTTGAGGGATGCGAAGCGTTTATTCCTCTCTGTCTCACTCTGTCTCTGTCTCTCTTTCTCTCTCTTTCTCTCTGTTCCCCTCTCACTCACTCTTTTTCTTTTCGCCTCCCTTCAGCTTTTTTTCTCAAGGGTGGTAGATGAGGTCGTATAAACGGACTCACTTCGTGGCCCTACCTCTCCCCTCCCCTCCCCCTTATCTCTCCCTCTCTCTCTCTCTCTCTCTCTCTCTCTCGCAGTCCTTCTCGTTCTTTCATTCTTTAATCCCTCCCTCCTCGAATTACTAGCAGCGACCGTAGTAAAAATTATGAGCACCGAGAAAAGGATCGGACGAGGAAAGCAACGATTGAAAGTAATGAGCCGTGTGATAGGAGGATCACCCGAGAGGAGATGATAGAGAGAGAGAGAGAGAGAGAGAGTGAGAGAGTGAGAGAGAGAGAGAGAGCGGACCGTTTAATCCATAAGTTGGGACTAATTAATCCCGTTAATTTAACACCACCGACCGACGCACCATCCCCTTCGGACAGAAACGTTTACGTCAATTTCACGTACGACGATACGTGGCTCGTGTTACATATTTCGAAATGGAACGAGTAAGAAGATAAACCAATCAGAAGGTTAAATGCCCTCGAATACGAAGGAGGAGATGCCTTAATTGATCTATTGCGAAAGATTAAATGGATTAGACGTTCGTGGTTAAGCCCAAACGGTAAGACGGCTGTGATTTATAAGACGACGTAACATTAACAACGTTTTCTTATCTCGATGAACTGAAACAAATTATGCTTTTTTTTTAAAAAAGAAATAAAAAAGGAAGAAAAAACAAAACAAAATACCCCCCAATGGATAATCGGAAAAGTGAGAGATTGTAAGAATGTCGTCGTTTGAGATTGTTTTCTTTTTTACACGATCCAGTGTAGGGGACACTTATATACCTATTTATAGAGAAAAAAAAAAAAAAGAAAGAAAGCCAAGGATGTACTTGAGATCACGGTTAAAGGACAGGGGTCCCTTAATTGATCTACGGCTAAATATTACACGATCGGACGCAACGTTAAGCTCAGTAAAGTGGTCACTTCTTAATCGGTCATTCGGCACGATCTATCGTAGAAGTAGAGAGAGAGAGGGAGGGAGAGAGAGAGAAGGATCATACCACTTAGCTCGTTCGCTCTTGCCAAAGAGTAGATAGGTAGGTAGGTAGGTAGGTAGGTAGGTAGATAGGTAGGTAGGTAGATAGAAGGTATAGAGATGGTCTTTTCGCGACCGTAAATAAAAGAAATCCTTGTAATGGCTTTTGCCGAAGAACCTCCTCCTTCGTTCGTCCATCTCACTCTCTTTCTTATGGACCGGTTATTAAGCCCTGAGGCAAGGGGGAGAAAGAGTGAGAGAGAAAGAGTGAGAGAGAGAGAGGGGCATTCAGGGTACTCACCCTACTACTATGGCCCTGAAGGGTGAAACGTATCGAAGGTTCACGTTGGTAGGCTCGCAACGCTCTCTCGTCCACTTGCCGGCAGCAAGCTCGCTTAATTCCTTAACCCTTATAGACTTTGAGAAAATTTAGGGAGCTCTCCGTTCTTGGCGAGCCGATGTGGGACGCGTATAAACTGCCGCGGGTAGGAAGTGGAAGAACGAAGAGAGAGAGAGAGAGAGAGAGATATACAGGGATAGAGGGAGGGAGAGAAAGAGAGAGAGGAAGAGATAGATAGATAGATAGGTAGATCGAGAGAGAGAGAGAGAGAGAGAGAGAGAGAGAGAGAATGAAGCAGGAATACCAGGTGCTCCTGGGATCTTGGCGGCATCTTACGCCCGGACGATACATAATTTATGTCGCGCTCTGCCTGGCTTAAGACAGTATTAAGATCGAGCGAGCACCGACGCGAGCCCTTTACCTCTCTCTCTCTCTCTCTCTCTCTCTCTCTCTCTATCTATCTATCTATCTATCTATCTATCTATCTTTCTCTCTGTCTCTGACTCTCCCACTCCGTACATGATTCAAGCTTCCTTTTTCTTCTGCGTCTTCCGGATCCTCCAAGATCGAGTCAAGTATTCCCTTTCTTAAATCAAACGGATAAACCCGATTACGAATTTTTCTAAGACGAGATCGAACGTTTTCGATGATATCTTTTCCGATATCCGTTACGATTGATTTCGTTTTTCTTCGATCGTAGTCGAGTGAAAACTAGAAATCGTCGTAGCGTCACATAATATCGACGGATTTAAGATGACATAAAAAGGAAAGATTAGTCTCGTCAACTCTCTTCTTTTCTTTTTTAATTAATCCCCGAACGCATTTCGAGATGTACGAAAATCGTTCGTCGCGAAACGATAAAATTGGTAGAATTTGGATCGATCGTTAGTTCTCGAAAGATAACGCGATATTGTCGTAAGATATCGACAAATATTTTCTATTTTTCCTCGGATACGTCGTAATCGCGAGCGAATTCCGAGATATCACTTTTAGTCCTTTTCATTGGAGATCAGAGGAAATTCCATGGGGCTTAAGGTCGGTGCCGAAAGGAGATCAGGATTCGAAGGAAAAGCCTCGGTGCTGATACGATAGCACTGGCCTCTTAGCCTTTTTATGGTCTGCCAAACAGAATCCTTCTTCCTACTTCGCGTATATAGTCGTGTCCTTTTGATCCGATACACGCGTACCTTTCGCGGGAAAGGAGAAAGAGAGAAAGAGAGAGAGAGAGAGAGAGAGAGAGAGAGAGAGAGAAAGAGAGAGTAAGGAGGGAGAGAGAGAGAGAGAGAGAGAAAGAGAGAGTAAGGAGGGAGAGAGAGAGAGAGAGAGAGAGAGAGAAGACGAAAATCTCGAGGTCGTCGTAGCCTCGTGTACACGCCGAATCGTGGAAGGATCAGGGATATTACGGACATATTTCCTCTCGGGTAGACTCGACTCGATCTTTCTTAGCGGCATGTTTATTCAACGTGGGATTTAAAGCCGGCAAGCATAATAATATCCATCTCGCGTTATCACCGAGAACGTTAAATTAACTTTACGATCGTCCTGCGAGTTCGTAAAATTATTATCAAACGGAACGTTTACGAGCAGTTTTCTCTTAATGCTAAGAAACACCTTCGTATGTACGACAAAATAAATGCATACATATGTTTATATATATATATATATGTAGTGACTATATGTATATATATGTGTGTATATATGTGTGTGTGTGTGTGTGTGCGTATGGGTATAGATATACCCTATAAAAATATCTAGACCTTTCGTAAAATTTGACGAGAACAGACGGCCAAGAAATAGCCCCATAGGATTATCGAAGAGAATCCTGTCATCGTCCGGTAAGGATTCTCGTCCAACGAGGAAGAAAAAAAAAATACAAATAAAAAAAAAAGGGGGAGAAAAAGGAAGAACGAAGGAAAAGAAAAGAAGTATGAGAATAAGGAGAAGGAGGAGGAAGAAGAAGAAGAAGAAGAAGAAGAAGAAGAAGAAGAAGGAGAAGGTAGAGGAAGGTAGAAAAAATAATTGAAAATTTTCAAACGGTCAGAGAGAACGTTTGTAGGATGTAGTGGAGTGGGGAGGGAGGGCGGTGGCGGTGGGAGGGTGAGTAGGGAGGTAAAACCGACGAGTAGTTGGAGGAGGACGTCTTGGCTGGGCGACTTGCGATAAAGCAAAGAGCCCGCGCTAAATACTTACATAAATCTGTATTGCCTTGCGCAGCACGAGAGAGGAGCTTATACTACACCCACACACATACGCACACATAGACGCTCGACGATAGGGAAGGAGAGAGTTGGCCGGCAACATACCCCCCGCCCCACCCACCCACCACGACGGGGTTCGTTCTCGAGAAATTTCGATGCGTTCCACCTTAAAGGCGATTCCAATGAAAGTGTCCTCCGAAACAACGACGGGGATCATCTTCTACCCTCCCCCCCTCTCTCTCTCTCTCTTTATTCTCATCCGTTCTGCGTTTTCGTTCTATCACAAATTCGTGATTTTCTTACCGTTTCCAAAAAAAAAAAAGAGAAATCGTTCGATATAAATTGAAAAAAAAAAGGGAACGAAAAATCCCATATCTCACAGTTTCGTCGAGTTTGATACAGCTTTAAAACGATCGTTAAAGAAATATAAAAAAAAATGGATCATTTATTTTTGTGTTATCTATTATATAAATATATATTATAAATTGAAAGTTCTCTTCTCTCTCTCGAACTTTAAAAATTCTAATCATCACACGTGATTAATCTCTCATCTATTGCTATTACGATTACAACGCGACTCACTCTACATATGCGTTTAATATTATATACACAGGTGATCCATAATTAGTGAATTTTAATACGTTCGACGACGTACGTACGTACGTACATACACGTCAAGTCGAAACTCGAGGGTGATCGCGTTTTTATGGATGCTGATAGTATATAGAATGCCTCTTGTCGGGAATCGTTCGATTGATAAAAGCAAAAAAGGAAATAATAAGGAGAAATATGAAAAACGGATATAAAATAAAATAAAACAAAAAAAAAAAAAAAAAGACAGAAGAAGAAGAAAAAGAAGAACGAAAGAAACAATCCTTAAGCCTTTTGCCTCTGTGCGAATATAAATGAATCTTTTCGTTCGCCTCTGGGTAAAGCATTAATTATCGAACCGCGAGCGAGAAAGGAGGATATACAATGAGAGAAAAATAATATAAAGTAAAAAGAAAAAAAAAAAAAAGAAAAATAAAGGAAAAGAAAAAACCAAATAAAAAGAAGGAGAGGGGGAGGGGTCGGGAAAGGAGAGACAGAGAGAGGGGTAGGGCGGGTGAATGTAAGAGGGCGGAGGAGAGGAAAGGTCTCGCGAAGAGGAACGCGAGGATAGGAAAAGAGGGGTTGGGTTTGAGGTTTTCGCAGGATTCGCGGCTGCCGGAGCAATAAATCTGCCGGGTATATCTGAGCTCATGAATGTTATTAAGATACAACCCCCCGCGTGCTGAGCGCGGGAATAGTAAGATGCACGGGTGGGTGTGTGGGTGAGCGCGCGAGCGCGCGCGCGCCCTTGCGTGCGTGTGTGTTCGTGCGTGCGTATTTGTGACTACGTATCCAGTGTACGAAGATATAGAGTGAAAGAGAAAGACAGATATAGAGGAAGGGAAAGAGAGAAAGAAAGATAGAGACAGAGAGAGAGAGAGAGAGAGAGAGAGAGAGAGGGAGAGGGAGAGAGAGAGGGAGAGGTTGAATGAAGAAGAAGAAGAAGAGGGGAAGGGAAGTAGCTCGTGTAAGATCGCTAGCTCCTGGCAGGTCCTACCAACGCAGGGCTAAGGAGATGAGAGTAGGGGCGGGGAGAGGGGGGGGGGTTAGAGAGCAACGATGGAAGAACAGAAAAGAGTAGCGACCCGGAGAAACGGTTATGAAGAAATACCGCCACCGGTAATCCCACCATAGATCACCGCTTCTACTGGCCGCCTCTTCTGTCTTCTCCTCCTTCTTCTTCTTCTTCTTTTCCTTCTTCTTCTTCTTCTTCTTCTTCTTATTCTTCTTATTCTTATTCTTTTCCTCGTTCATGTCGTAATATCGTGGACTTAACGTGCGTCGACATCGTGTAGAAAGTTCGTAAAGCGAATATCGTATCGATTAGAGAGACAGAGGGAGAGAGAGAGAGAATTCTTGTCGAAGATAAAAAATATATATTTATTTATGTGTATGTATATATATATATATATATATATATATATATATATATATATGTATGTATGTATGTATGTATGTATGTATGTACGTATGATGTATGTACGTATGATGTATGTACGTATGATGTATGTATGTATGATGTATGTATGTATGTATGTATGTATGTATGTAAGTTCACGTACATGAACATGGTTATGATACTCGATTAACTTAAGATTTAGCAACGTCTTGGAGATATGTACGTAACACTCACGAGCTGGCTCCCACATTGCAGTGAGTTAATTAATTGAACTTTCTCGAAGGAAATGGACCGTGTCCTCTAACATCAAAGAGGATACTCTCGGGATCCTTCCCTAGCTCTCTCTCTCTCTCTCTCTCTCTCTCTTTCTCTAAGGATCCCTTAGTCTCTATCTGTCTGTCAAAGCTCGTCCTGCTTGCCAATTAATAAAGGACCAATAATATATTTGTTCAGAATCCTTCGTCTTATTTCGTAAAGTGCAAACAAACATCGATATATCGTAAGGAATACACGTAAATCTTACGGTTTCTACTTGAATCGTTGATTCGTAAGATCCGATTAGAAAAGAAAAAAAAAGGAAAAAAAAAGGGGGGAAATTAAATGAACGATAAATATTGCGTCTGGGTATAAAAATAAAAGCACGCGCACACGCGAAATTACACGATCACGTAAGAAACATCCGGATTTCATTCTCGAGCGAATCTACCCGTTTCCGAAGTCGTCTCGTCATCGTACGGTCCACGATAACGAGTTAGAGGAGGGCGAGGATAAGGTGGTGGTGGTGGTGGTGAGTAACAGAAAGGGAGGGACGGCTGTATCACACAACAACATATAACGTGTAAGCCCGAAGGGTGGTTTATGTATCGCCAAGGCAAGATATCCGATGATTTAGCTGTGCTCTCGGGGCTGCCTGCTCTAGCACAAGGAAGAGGAACGGGGTGGGACGGGGCGGGACGGGGGGACGTTAAGGGGAAAGAAGGAGAACCGAGTCTTTTCTTATCTCGCGGCTGGCCGCAGTAACCGTTGTGTAATCTTTTATTAATTCGCCGACTTACGAAATTTATCGTGGCTTTTGTTTACCAAAAGACGGCACGTTGTCTTAAATCTCACGAATATAACAGAGCTCCGTTCCTCTTCTTTGCATTATCTTGACAATCTCTTTTGGCGAGAAACTATAAAGGGGGAGAAGAAAAAGAGAAAAACCAAAAAAAAAAAAAAATAAAATAAAAGGCGAAAAGAGAAATAAGAGAAAAAAGGAATTCGTTCGAGCCGGTCGCAAGGTTATTTTTCTTTTACGAAACAAGAAGAAGAAAAAAAGAAAAGAAAGAATCGTCTAAACAATTCAAAGCTATTCGTTAATTCGAAGAAAGTGAAGTAAGTCGTAGCAAAGTGGTATTGTCCTTAATCGGTCGGCATTTGCCGCGAATGAGGGTGAGGAAAAGGGGTTGGTCGAACGTGGATGAAGGAGGAGGAGGAGGAGGGGGTGGGGTCGGGGGAGGGTGTTAGGAGAGCCAGGTCTACGAGTCTCGCGAGACTTTTCGGTATGTACAAAATTCCATGGCATATACGCGAATTCCATATAACGGTGCCGGAATGGCGCTATATTATTATTAGAGTCCCTTAAGTCTAAGAGCCTTAAATCTGCGATAAGTTATGGGCACCCCTCTTGCCACCCCGCACACCACCGGTCTCTTCCTTACCTACCCCCTCCGAGTCCCAACCCCCCTTCTCCTTCTCCTTCATTTCCATCCTTCCTCCTCTTTCCTCCTTCCGCACCTTATACCATTTCCCTGTAATATCTTAGTCTACGACGGCGCTTCTTCGGCCTTTATCTCGCATACATTATACGCCCCCCGAACGGGCTGGTCTTCGGTGCTGAGAAAGAAGAGGAGAGGGGAGGGTGTAGGAGAATAGGTATACGTTTGAAAAGGGTAATGGGAGGGGAGGTCGAAGGGTAATTGAAAGTAACTGCTACCAGAGAAGCTAACCTAATCCTGTCTATTCTAATCAAGATGAACTTACCGGGGATCATCTCTTATATTTCAACTTTCATATAAACGTTCATACTCGCGACGACTTTCATCAGTTAGAGTTCATCGGTTCGTCGTCGAATAATTCGTGACTAACCGAAAAAGGGAAAGGATTTTTTCTTTCTCTCTTTATTTGTGAATGAACGTAAGGGATGATCTGCTTCGAGGTATACGTTATAAGGATTTGTCATCGTCGATTTTGAATTATACGTAAGTGGATAACGATTTGGTTACAAAAAGAAAAAAAGAAAATAGAATAAATTAAAAGAAAAACGTATCGAGAGTTATCGTTGATTTATCGACGAGAGTAAACGATTGTTAATACTAATGATTCATTGATATTCCTTTCTTTTTGTGATCGGAAATGTAATGTCGATCTCGATGAAACGATCTGGAGAGGATATAAAAAAAGAAAGAAATAAAAGGGTTGGTTGTAAATACCTATAAAGAGAGAGAGAGAGAGAGAGAGAGAGAGAGAGAGAGAGAGAGAGAGAGAGTAGTCTTGCTAATGTTACGCCTGTAACACTGTTTCACCGTACGACATCGGCGTCGAACGATCCTCGCGGATGAGCATATTTCACGGCGCTATCTGCAAGCACTCCGTGCACATCCGAAGGCGTTCGTAAAGAGTCGAAAAGATGGCGGTCGTACGGCTTGCGGGCAACGTGCCAATCTTGCTCGATGTTTTTTACGGCCGTGATAAGCGCCACTGTCCTCTTACCCCCACCCTTTAGTTCCTACCAAAGAGAAACCTACCACGACCACGACCACCACCACCACCACCACCACCACCACAAGACGGCAACCCCTCGCGAACTCAGAACACTACGAGAGGAGAAAACGGTTACGAATGTAATCTTTACCTCTGCTTCGCGCCTTAATGGACGTTTCCTCGTTGACAGGTCGAAGCCCGAGAAACGTCGAGCTCGTTCGTACGCCTTTGACGTAGGACGCCTTCTCTCGTTTATGGCGACGAGGAACGAAAAAGTGCGATAAGCTCTATGAGAAGGACGTTTATGTAGACGTAAATACACGCATATAAATATAATATCTATATACAATATATATATATATATATATATACATATACATTCGTAGTATCAACTGGAATAATGGCTGCTACCGCTATCCCCGTTTTGCTATTTCCACTCCCCCTTGTCTACATCGACATCGAACGAGCACCGCGATTTATAATACGTTTTCCGCCTACCCCGAAGATCAGAATATTTAAACTCGCACCAACAACGCTTATCCCACTTTCCGTGTTTCCATTTCCTATCAGCTCGATTAACTTTCCTTTCCGTGCGACGTGTTCTAAACATTAACGAACCCTAAGAGTCGCGAATACGTAACATCACCGAGGCCTCCTGCCACGACAAGCTCAAGGAGCTTAAAACTTTGATCTATCTACGTTGATGAACGTTCGATCGACGTTCGCTCGAGCCTAATGCCCTAAAATAAAATTCTGATTCACGATGATCGCGTTGAAAGAACAGCCCTGTCGTCGGACTTAACTGTGAACTCTAATACAGGATTTGATCAAGACACCGAGAGAGACAGAGAGAGAGAGAAACAAACAGAGAGAGAGAGAGAGAGAGAGAGAGATGTGGATCAGGAAGGGTGTCGCAGACGAGTTGCACACGACGATTAGACAATACGACGGAAACGTGACGAGAACGCTGAGGTTTTGGCAAGCATCGAGATTCTCATCCTCTTCTGGATGCTTTGGGAGTTCCGACAGATGTGCCATGGTATCACCCGGAAAATACGCGTGCGCGCGCGAACGCAAGCAACGAAGGCGACGCTTTATCCTTACGGGGCGCCTCCGTGTTCCTGATCTTGTTAAGGATGCACTGAACCACGAATAGCCGGTATTCATTCAACGTTTCAACGGGAGACCTACCTGTTTAAGCCATCCCCCACAACGTTGTTATTATCAACGTTCAGTCAGCGTTTAGTCGGACTAACTTCGAATATTTCACGTTCTCACTGGGATACGTTTTTATGTAAATCGTTGTCTTTTCTACGAAGAAAATAATAAAATTTCTTAATTACGATTTAACAAAGACGATTAACGAGCATTTACCGACGCGTTTAATAGAAATCATTTAAAACTCGAAAGGAAACCATGGAATCTTTCGTCTGGTAATTTGTATTTCGAATTATCTTCGAAATCGAATGACTGGTGAATCAATTGAAAATCGTACTGGTACGTTAAATTAATTAGACATAGTACGATGTCGATTAATATCTCGTATTGTTTTGTTTCGTTTATAACATGTTCGAGGTATATTGTTTAACGATCGGGTAAAAAAGAATACCGTACTTGGTTCGTTTCATTATTCGAATAAATATTAATTGTTATCTGATTTGGCATCGTGACTTTCGTGGTTTTATTTTACGAAAATTGACGAAGTTCGAACTATTAGAAAATTTCTTTTTTTTTTTTTTTTTTTTCACGGAAAAGCAGGAACATTTCGAAGGACTGGACTAATAATCGTTTGACCAAACTCGAACTATCGACTATCATGAAAAACGCGAGCCCCGCTAAAGTCCCATTGTGATACCACCTTAATTCAAGACAAAAGAGTACGCATGAGTAACGAAAAAGCGAAGGAGTGAGATTTCGCTGAATTTGATTTAGAAACATGCCAGAGCAATTACGAGTACGCATTTCGGAAGACGTTCTCTGTCACTCTCTCTCTCTCTCTCTCGCGAACAAACACACGCGCACGATCCCTTTTCCAGATGATATAAAAGGTGACGTAAGGGAAGGGGGAGGACATACATAGGGAGCGTGATTTTGGGTTTTGTACGAGACTCCGCGGTGGCGTTGAAGCCAACAAAAGATAAGCCGTTATTTATAACCCGACTTAAGGGGGTTGAGAGATCACGGGGATGGCGGCTCCGTGAAGAGAATGAAATTATTTTCAAATCTAGTACGGAGTTTCGATTTGAACTCGCACGCGAATTCAAACATTTTCCGTTCTTAGAAAGGATAAAGGGAGATATTAGAGAGAGAGAGAGAGAGAGAGAGAGAAAGAAAAGAAACAACGGAAAGCAGTAGAAAAAATGTTGTCTGACCTTCGAGTTCGCTAGTCAGACCAAAAATTAAATCTCGGCGAACGTCGGATAACAAAGGAAAAGAAAAAAAAAAGAAAAAAACGGAATACGAAGGAGAGAAACGTAAAAATAAAAGAAAAAAGAAAAAAAGAAATGATAAATATCTTCAATGCTCGTACCTCCCTTTTCTTACGAGATTCAGTGATGCATGCTCGAGAAATTTTAAGAAGAACCGGAGAAAATATCGAAAGATTCACGTTCGCTATGGCAAAAAGGGGTGGGGTTGAGGTGTCCCGAGTAGAAGCTCTGGCAGTGCCGCGCGCGCTTCAGCTGGGTGGGGGTAGGGGGGTGGGGTAGAGGATGAGGGCTGGATGAGGGTAAGAGGAGTGGGAGGTCGTCGCTGCAGAGAACGTGCATCCCCGTCAAGCTAGGTGTGGTGGTGGTGGTGGTGGTGGTGATGGTGGTGGTGGTGGTGGTCTTGAGCTGGCTCCTCGAACTGATCAATACCTGAAACACCGCGAGGTATCGTCCCGTTATTTCCGGTCTCCCAGCGAGACCGGAAATGAAGGCGTTAAAAATATATACCTAGCTTCGTCATATATATATATATATATATATATATATATATATATATATATATATATATATATATATGTATATTATAGAAAGAGATATATAGAGACCGGTAGCAAGGACCAAGAATTTCTACTTGGCTACGACAGCGAAGACATTATATATCCTTCCTTCGTTGCTAACGTGGCTGGCCTCAATAGTCCTGCACCAATGGAATCAGAAAGAGTTAGAGAATGAGAGAATGAGAGAGAGAGAGAGAGAGAGAGAGAGAGAGAGAGAGAAGATGAGAGAATTCTCGGCCTTCTTATTGTGTTAGATGCAATCTTGACAGTATGCTAGAAAACATGAAAAAAAACAGAAAAAAAAAAAAAAAGAAAATATACAAGAATCCTTCGACCTCGAGAGAAATTCATTTTTATATATACAAAGATATTCCTAGGTATAACCTTTAATAATATTCGTACGAATTCGTTAAGGTTTCAATTTGTTAGGACTTATTTCTGGGTATATAAGGAAAATACGAAGGAGAAGAGATATAAGAGAGATCATTTCTCTGGTTTCGCTCCAACGAACTATCGCCGGCGCTAACATCAGGAATTTGAGGGCGTGACCAAGAGTCCGGCGTGGAAGTCCGGATTTGCGAAATCGTACCGAAGGGGTTGGTTTAATATCAACAGGTAGAGCAAGCTCGTTCTCGTCCCCACCGGATAAGCTGAGGGTTAAGCGCCGGCGCTAGCTAAACCTCCGGCACCCTCCCTGGAGGGTGTGACCTACTCTTCCCATTGGCCCGAGTGGACGTGTGAAAAAGAGAGAGCCTTTATAGTCCTGCGCGGATAAGACCTTTTTATATCTTTCGACTTTCGGAAAAGGGTGGAGTCTTTCCCTACTCATTTTTTTTTTTTTTTTTCTTATTTTCACCAATAAAACGACTTGTCTCATGATCGTTCAACGTTGATTAATAAAAGGGAACAGGGAATCGGGCTAAATCTGTAAAAAAAAATCAATTAGACGGACAATTTAACGTATCTCGCTCAAAAAAAAAAAAAAATTAATGAACGTAGCTCGTTTCCATTAAATTTAAAAAAAAAAAAAAAAAAAAGAGAGAAAGGAAACGTCATTAGGTTCGTCCTAATCGCGATGCTCTACGCGCGCGTTATCGATCTAATCCCCGGAAGTAGCTATTACCTTGAAAAAGAAGAAAAAGAAGAAGAAGAAGGAAAAAAGAAATTGGAAAAAAAGAGAGAGTATCGAAGTGGATGCTTCTGTCGAATCGACGTAGAGACGAAGAGGTAGAAAGGTAGAAAAAGAGAAGAAAAGGTCGTAATACAGCGACGGTAAAATAGTGGAAGGGGAAAATATCCGCATGGGTCAGCCAAGAGAGGCTTATACCGAAGAGCCGAATAGCCTCAATATCGGCTTTCGGAATGCTTCAGGTATTTATCTAATGTCTTATATTTTCCACAGGACTGCATCATTCGAATTTCCATTTTTAAAGGTTTTTACAAACGAACCGTTTTCTGTATCAGCAATGGAGAACTACATCGGGCAACGAAACGTAAGCACTCCTCCAAGGAAATGGGAACCGATCGTAAGAGTTATTAAATTTCGTACTTAAGAAAATCCATCCCAATTAGACATTTGAAGGGGACAACCGCGAGAAATATGAAAGGAGAAATAAATCATGACGTTCGTAACGCCCGCTCTTTCTCTTTCTTCTTATCTGAGGGAACAATCACGCCATTACACATTGCCTGGGTTATCTTACGGAGATATCGTAGCAACGTATCTCACGTTACTTATCAAAGATAAGTACTCAGTAGTTTTCAGGACCGTTCAAAGAACCAAGTCGGAACGAGGCAGTCATCGATCTACGTCAATTTTCACAGAACTTCGGGTAAATCTTACGACCGGTAGAAAATGTGAAATCGGCCGATCGAAAGTTATATATATACATATATATATGTATATATATATATATATATATCTATTGTGATAAAAAGTTAACGATGGTGTCGATGAAAATTCCATTAGTTTTGAACACGTGCCCGTAAGACGTATCATCGTCGATGCGCAAAGATGGAGATTAGAAAAACGTTCGGCCTATTCGTGATTCATTTCCTAGTGATTTACCAATTGCTAAGTTTACCACTGGCTCACAGTTTTTGTCCCGTTAGATGTCTGTGCTACTTGGGTCGACGCCCAAGGACTGTCATGTGTTCGAAACAGGGCCTGACGAAATTTCCATCGAACGTAACCGACATCGTGAGTTTTCCCCATTAATATATAATGTAATATCGATCTCGAAGATCTTATCCATCCAACGAATCTAACTGTAGTTTGTAACGTATAGTTGAATAAAATAGTTTCGGTTTCGTGTTGGCCACACGACATCATATGACTTTAATAACGGCCCGTCATTCCGCAGGTAGAACATTTGGATTTGTCGAATAATCTGTTGACAGAGATCACGAATGATATTGAACTCTTCAAAGATTTACAATACCTAAACTTAGCTAGAAACCAATTGAAATCCTTGCCAGACGGTATAGGAAACTTGAACAATTTACGTAAATTAGATCTCTCGGAAAATAATATCAACGACGTAAACAATATAGCACCTATCAATCGATTACCATCTTTGGTAATCATCTTCCTATCTAAAAATCCTATAACAGAATTAAAATACTTGAACAATAGTGCCCTACAAGCAGTAGAAGCGAGTTACTGTGGTAAGATATATGATTCCTTGCACTTTTAAACGTTACCTTACGTCTACATGTTTTCTTTAATTTTCTAGCGATAAAACAGATCGACGATACAACGTTGAAAGGATTGCCGGATTTGATGAGCCTAAGCTTAAGAGGAAATCCATTGAAAACTATTCGGAAGCCATTCGGCAAGAAGTTACGATGGTTAGACATGTCCCATTGTCTTTTGAATTATTTAAATCCTGATACTTTCGCTGGTTTCTCGGTTCTAGAGGAATTACGTCTGAATAATAATCCTACGCTCGTTTACAGTACGAGGTAAGCGTTTAATAGTAATTTTGAACAGTGGTAAAGACGCATTATCGTTTTTAACATTCCTAGGCATTCTACTTTGCAACATTTCAATTTGAGACAACTGGATGTTTCTAATTGTAACTTGGACAGGCCAGGTCTCCATGGTTTCCCATTGTTAACGCACGCGAGATTATCTCGAAATGTGATTCGTCTACTACCAAATCGAATTTTTGCTAAGAACAGACAACTAACTCATCTATTTTTAAATTCAAACGGTATAGAACATTTAAATATAAGTACATTCGAAGGACTGGTGAAACTCCATCATCTGGATTTATCAGCCAACGCACTTGAATTAATCAACTCTTCAACGTTTTCCGACAATATTGAACTCAAATCGCTCAATCTCTCTTATAACAATCTCTATAAATTTCCAAACATGACGTCGGTTTTGACGTCTTTGGATTTATCTTTCAATTTCATAGAAACGTTGGAAAGGAATTCTTTGAACGCTATGCCCAAAATAAAAAGTTTAAACCTAAGTGATAATTGGCTACAACGTTTACCCAATGGATTACAATCCTCTACCTTGACGATATTAAATATCCGAAGAAATAGGCTCATGGAATTAAATAACAGTAGCTTCGTGGAACTACCTGCACTTGAAAGAATCGACGTTTCAGGTAAGTCTACAGAATGATGTTAATAATTACTTGAAATTATTTACAGATTATTTCTATCTGTAATAATCATCCAATTACAATGACGCCAGGTAATCGTCTAACCGAAGCTATCGATCCGAGTATTTTTCAAAACAATATCAAATTAAAAACCATTCGACTTGAGGATAATCCATGGCGTTGCGATTGCATGCAATTATATTTAACTTTTCAATATTTGACCAGTCCACCTGCAAAAACGTTGTCTTACTCTCTGATCTGTCAGAGTCCAGCAAACGTCTCCGATTACTCTTGGGAGAGTGCCTGCTACAACGTTTGGAACGGACAGCTTGTCTACAGTAATAACAGAATGTGGGGTTTTTTCTTGGTATGCGTGTTCGTCCTGATTGTTTTGGTTGGTACAGTCACGTCCATCAAACACTCGATCAAAATGAAGAGACGAGCTATCGTAGAAAGACGTCGTATCGATAGAATGCAGGGTATTGAAAGACTAAGGCTCTTACAACTTAGGTAACTTTCTTCTTTCCTTTCTACTTTAAATCGTGACACTGTTTTACCTACCGAATCGTTTATCCTTCCTTATCGACAGCCGATCATTATTTCCTACTTTATCTACAATTAGTAATACAGAAAACTGCCTTACCGTGGTAGTAATAAAATTCAAATCAGCATCAATTCCCCTTGAGAAACGAATTTCTCGATTGATTTTAATCGATGACGATTCAATTGACAGGAATCAAGAGGGACAGGAAACTACGGGGCAACAACCGGAACCAAGAATTCATCCCCTAGAATTGATCGAACCGCCCAGTTACGAGGAGGCCGTACACATGCCAAGAATGACACACTCGTTGGATACATTAAACGAAGTTTCCGTAGAGAATATTAGCTTGACTAGACTGGGCTCTGTCGATAATTTACAAAACAAGAGGAAAAGATCGAGAAGATCGAGGAAGAGAATCCAAAGCGAAGACAATTTATTGAGAAGAGAAGAGCGCAGAGTTGAAAGGCTCAGAAGAGAAAGAAGTAACTCCGCTGGTAACGTTTCTGAAAACGAACAAGGACTAAGAATGACGAATTCGACAAGGTCTAGGTCTTCGTCTGCTCGTCGACAGAGAAGGACAAATATTATAGAGGAACTCGATGAGTCTGAAGGTAGTAGTAAAAGTCGGCCGAGACCGCAAACACCGTGTACCAGAAAGAAAAAACGTAGAACAACGATTAGGGACGGACATTCGACGGACGATGAGGATTCCGACATTCAAAGAATCGCCAATAACAGATCGATCGTCATTAGAGATCTACGGAGGGAGCCAAGAAGTGGATATAGGGAGGTCCAAACCGAATGCGAATCATAAGACTCAACGTGAAGTTAAATGTCCATGATGTTGTAATACTTTGTATACTATTTTTATTAAAAAGAAAAAAAGAAAAAGACCCTTAAAATTCTCCACTCGGTATTTTCCTTGTTATAGATAAGAAAAAGGGATTACTATGGTTGAAGAAAAAAATTCACTATGATATCTAGGCACTTATTTGAAGTTAAACCCACAGTTTAAATCCTGAGATTAGAGTAGATACGAATCTCGTAGTGTTACTTTAAAACTCGCACAGCATGCCTTAGCGTAACATCGAATTACTAGGTTAGCCGTAACGAATAGGTGTACTCGCGAAATCATAGCAATTTGTTAGTAACCTTCGTGCTGTGTAAAATACTGCATTTCTACGATACGCGCAACTATTAATTTCATGTATAATTATATATCAAGACATTGAAGGGAGAAGACGAGATTGTAATCAGATTGGCATTCGGATAACATCAAAGATGAGATGCAAATTATTCATTTCTTCCACGTTATTATAATATTAAATTCGTTATTCGTAACAAGATAATTCAATCTATAAATTGTGTATTACTTCGACATCATGTAGAACGTTTTATTATCAATTTTCAATTTTCACTGAATTTAATCATTCCTCTCTTCTTCCTTTTATCTTATTTTCTTTTTCTTTCTTTCTTTTTTTTTTTTCTTTTTATTATTATCGGCTTATGCTAATCACAACTTACATAATATATTCTTTCATATTCATTCTATAATTAAATCTTATCTTTTTTATATACAAAAAATGTATTCCAACATTCGAAGATATATATGTGTGTATATGTGCACGCGTGTGTGTGTGTGTGTAAATGTATTTTTCTCAATGTAAACGAGACAGAACCTTTCGTTTCGTTTTATTAAACACATAAAGTATAAAGAAAATCTTCACATATACTTATTAGATCATATACTTTCAAATTACTTATCGTCCAAAAGAGTCTAAAAAAAGCAAATATTTTTTTCCGAAAGAATTAACGTGAAGGGATTATTAAATCGGTCATATACATTCTCATACTACTTATCATTCTTTGTATGACGTTGTTCACAACATTAGGCACCGTATTTCTAACGAATAATTACCTATAAATTTTATATTTACGCAACCATAATACGTTGGTAGGATGTATAATGCATAATAATACATAATACATAATAATTATGATAATAATAATAATAATAATATTAATAATAATAATGATAATAATAATAATAATAATAATAATGTATAATCAGCTTATTTGGCTCACATACGTAAATACAAATGATCTTTGATTGATATTACGAAATACTAATGACAAAAACTTAATTGTAAACTTTACGTATAGGTAATTAAATCTGACGAACGTTCGCAATTCTTAACATTTAATTGAATTAAACCTAATCATTAAAATTCGCATAAAGCTCGTACCTTATAGACTCTATCGTATATATTTCCTATTAAATTACCTTGTAATATCGACGAATAAATAATTGTAATAGTCGACAGATAGGGCAAAGCGCATATTGTCCGTTAGCAAATAAATTTATACGTAATATTCTCTCTCTCTCTCTCTCTCTCTCTCTCTCTCGCTCTCTCTCTTTTTCTTTCTCACTAAATTATATATATATATATATATATATATATATATATATATATATATATATATAATTGTAAATGGTATAAACAATAGAAGCGTGTTATAATGATGTCGATTACGATAGATATGACGCCGCCAGATAATGCATACGTTTATCTAACACATCGTATACTTTAAATGCGACGAATTAGCCGTTTAACGAATATCAGATTTCATCTGAATCTCGAGTGACTGAACTGAATCGATGGATATACGTTGATATCAAATAGATTATCCATGTAAATCAATCGTATACCTGTCGCTTTAATAACACGACTTGGTGAAATCTCGATGGACATTGTGGTAATTAGTCTGGCAATTGATTACGGACACGTACTCCGTGCGTGTTCGCGTATATAATCGATAATAGGCCTTAGTTCATTCGTTAAATTAATCTCAACACACTTAGGGAAAAAGAAAACAAAAAAACAAAAGAACAAATAAAAAGTAAAAAGGGTAAAATAAAGAAGAAGATAACGGTAAGTAAAAGTAAATGATTAGGATAAAGAAGAAAGGAGAATAAAAAGATTAAGAAGAAGAAGAACAGAATCGGGAGGTTGTGTCTTATTGACAATTAAACTTTGACAGGTTGTTTACGCGTCAATCGACTAGCAATTAAAGTTTTGTCCATCCGCACTGTTAAGAAACGCAAAGAAAAATTATTAACACTTATGTAAGTTCTAATATCTATATAATCACTCATTTATATCAAATATATCAAACGACTTCCCGTTCGTTCGATCTTTCAACGCCAAGAATTACGAATTTCTTTCGAAGCGTACGATGTAAAAAAAAAAAAAAAAAAACGAAGATAGAAAAAAAAAAATAAGAAAAAGAAGAGAAAGAAGAAGAAGAAGAAAAAAAAAGAATTATTATGGCAGGTTTGGAATGTACCCTCTTGACAAAAAATACGCAAGGTAAGAGCTAATACAACGATTTCTCTTGTGTCTCATTACTAGTTCTAAATTATTTCGCGCTTCTTCTCGAAAAGGACCTCCTAGGATACTTCGGTAGGATTTAAGATCTGTGAATGTGACTGACTGACTAGTGTACTAGTACAACGTACGTCATCACAAATCTCGTATACAACAGATACGTCTCTGGGTTTTATCGTTTCTTTTTTTGTGCTTTTTTCTTTTTGTTTTTTTTTTTTTTTCTTTTTTTTTTTTGTTTATTTCTTGTAATCATCCACATCGTCGAAGATGAAAAACGAACAAAAAGAAAGAAAGAAAAAAAGAAAAAGAAGAAGAAGAAGAAGAAGAAGAGGAGGAGGAAGTAGATAAAAGATATGTACAAGTCCTATTAGCTCGCGCTAAACTCTCATCGTGTACTCTCGTCGTTTCGTAAAAAAAAAATGAATATAGTCCCGTTGTATGAAATATTCGATTAATATTTCAGCGGAACGTCTCGTAAATACGCGAACAAAATTTTCGATTACTCGCCGTACTTAGAACGTGGACCCCGACACGTAGGGCCTAGGAACCAACCAATCGCGTTTTGTCCGCATACACTTCCCTTTCGGTCACTTGACGTTTCTAAAGTTTCTCGATATTCTTACGTTTGTTTCTTTCCATCTCGTTACGTGATTATTATCGTCCATCGTAAAGCGACACGATTGCAAAAACCTGTAAGCTCGTTTCACGGTGTCTTGACTAGATTATCACCAAGGGACGTTCGCGTTATGAGTATGGGAGTTTTCGGGACGCTATCCGGATTCTCTTGGAGAGTTATTTTAACTCTCTGTGCTCCAGGGCTCAATGGTGGACCGTTCCTTTCCGATAGACGCGGACTGGTCGTTCTAGCCGATTCTACGGGACTCGTCCTCGCCGAAAACGAATCGTCTTTCGAGGATATCGAATCCTGCATGGCCTCTTGAACTTGCGGCTTCGTCTCCTCCTGCGTACCCAATACCTTCCTCGGTGGTTTCACGGGATCCGTGTGATCTCCGTGATCCTGATGGCCATTGTGATCCCTCGTTCTATCCTGCGAGCCCGTAGACTCTTTCGCGTCTTCTCGCTCGATCGTACTATCCATCAACGGCATATTTTCCGGATTACCGTTCGACGCTATCTTCGGTTGGGTTTGATTTCCCGTATCCAATAAGGACTTCTGCATATCCTTCAACTCGGTACCGTTCTCAACGTCACCCCGTTTCCTTTTCTTCCTACAAAAGTCACCCTTGTAAGCTGCGAACCCAATCAAAGCCGCAAGAACGATCAACAATGCTGCAAGGACGACGTAAGAACCCATTCCCTTTTTAGATTGTCTGGCCGGTGAAACCTCCGCCAATTCGTCGTTAATACTTGCTACTTCGGCCGGTTGTTCGGCACGTATCGTATCCAATTTCGACATGTCGTCGGCCTCGTTTACTTCCACCAATTCCGGACCAATCGTAGATGAGAGAACCGGAACGGTCATAATCGTTGCCTTCGTTATCGACTCCGTAACCGGCACCTCGTCGACTTCGTGGAAAGTTTTCGTCGACGATGCTTCTATGAATTCTTCCTCCTCGAGACTAGGCTCCTCTTTCTTTTCGGTAGCAGTCGACCCGGTGAATACACCGAAGAAGATATCGAAAATGCTTTCGGTAGAAGTGCTAGACGTATAAATCTCGCTGACTTTCAACTTTTCGTTTGATTCCTCATCTTCGTGAGACGGTAGATCGGCACCGGAACCATCTAAACCGGAACCTTCCTCACCGGATCCTTCGACCGGATAAAACAAACCGTCCTTCACTGTCTTTGCCGTTGACATTTCGGTGGTACTCCTTTGTTTCTGTTCCTCGGAATCGAAGAACAACTCCTCGGATTCCGTCGTAAATTTATCAACGGACGATTCGGTCGATTCTATTGGACTCACGGCTTCGTTGGTACTTGAAATGATCTCCGTTGTCGTGACAATCGATTCGGTCGTAGGTGGTTCCATGCTGGACGATTCCTTTAACTCCGGTGCTCTGGTCTCGATCTGTTCGGTCGGCGTTTCCCCGGAACTTTCAATGATATCTTTGAACTCGTCATCGGCATCTGCCTCGTCAATAATATCGCCCGAACCACCGTCCCCTGATCCCTGGTACGGCTGATCACCCAACATCTCTTTATCGTCCTGCTCCTCCTTACAAATCCTATGTGCCTCCAATTTCAAAAGCGACGTACCTTTCCAGGTGTTAGGCGCGACACAGGTAACCTTCTTCGACAGCTTCACGCCTCTCGTTAACAACAAATCCCTTACGAGCAACGTTGGGCAATCGCATCGTAGCGGATTACCGTGTACGTCTAAATGCTTCAAATTCTTCAAACGCAACAATACAACCGGCAACTGAGCGATATTATTCCCGCGAAGATTCAAACTACGTAACTCGTGTAGGCCCTCCAACGACGACAGGTTCAGGTATTCCAATCTGTTGTTAGACAAGTCGAGACTCTTCAAGCTTGCCAACGTTCTAAATGTACCAGGTTCTATTCTCTTCAAATCGCCATCGGACAAATCCAAATGCTTCAGATTGGTCAACCGTCTTAATATATCCGAATCCAATGCGCCGTCGATCTCTGCCACTTTCAACGTATCCAATTGAAAGGCATCGATGTACTTGACGTCCTCTAATTTCTGACATAGCGCCTCCGTTTCGTTCTCCAAGTTGCAAAGACAATTCGTCAAGCTCGAACTATGCAGAATAACGAGGAGGAACGAGATGAGGCTCCCTACTGTCTTCATTTTTTTTGTCTGATCTATCTGCAACGAAGAAGAAATCTTCGATTACGTTTGTTTTTTTTTTTTTTGTTTTTTTGTTTTTTGGGGAGGGAAAAGTCTTTCGAAAAATTACATATCTATCGAAAATTACGAATAATCAATGACAATTGCACAATGGATATAATATGATTCAAACGTTTATATGAGCTCGTAAGTAGGATGATTGATTGATTGATTGATTGAATATGCAATTAACACATCGTCGGAAAGCGTAATCGTATATCATTGATAAGCTATATGAACATAACGATCTTCGTGATTACTATCAGTGCCATGATTATCGTTGCCTGGGTGATTGTCAATGTAGGTCTTGCGATAAGAGGTAATTCACTTTCATATAACGGGACGAGAAAAGAAATGCCAAGAAATTCTTGGGACGAATTATGAGGGAAGTTGAAAAGAAAAGAAGAAAAAAAAAAGAGAGAGAGAGAAAGAAAGAAAGAGAATAAAAAGAATCCAAATTTGACTCGCGATCGACCTAAACATTCCGTCAACGAATCTCCATTTAATCAACGAAATATCTTTCTTTAAGCGATCCAAAGTATCATGATTATGTCTTATTATACCCTGACCCCCCCCCCCCTCTCGTATTAAACATTTTCGTGTAGTCATCGTCGGTGAACGAGAAGACAAAAAAGAAAAGAAAAAGAAAAAAGACAGCTTTTAGATTCGACTTGCCTGTTAAGTGCGAATCATCCTACCATACATTCCGCGTATAAATGGAGGAGTTTAAAGATGCAGATGTAATAAAGAAAGAAAAAAATGGATGAGATGTAAACGGAAGTTGGAAAGAGAAAAAGGAGGAAGAAAGTATGAAAATAAAACAGAGAGAGAGAGAGAGAGAGAGAGAGAGAGAGAGAGAGAGAGAGAGAGAGTGAAATCGAGGAAGGAAGAGAAGATACAAAGTATTATTTGCATCTTTTTTACATACTGTTCCCGTCCGGTCAGTGACGTCACACCGGTGATTCCCATGCAACGCATTACGAGGATATTTCGAAAAAAAGACATCGCTTCACGCACGAGGAAACACGATCGTTGAACTCTCCCGATCGATCGCGCGATCCTATCGATCGTGAAATTTCCAGTAACTTCGTGCAATATAGGCTTGTTGGTATCGTAAAACGGTCATTTTCAATTCGCACACGTTATCGAAAAAAATTTAGAATTCTTCGCAAATGTCAATCGTTATTCGAACGATACGACGATCGAAATTTCACTAAAGACCTTATGCAACGCGTATTACAATGAATTTTGCGAAAATCAAACGACCATGGTATTTATTATATATCTATCTTCCTTTTTTATATAAATATATATATATATATAAATAAATAAATAAAAAAAAGAACATATATTCAAGACCTAAAACCAATGGAATAGATATTTGGAATCGTGACGTTCTTTCGAGATCATCATAACTTTTCAATAATTCTATGCTTTCTAATCTAACAAATAGAAATAATCTAAAAGCTCGCAAATGAGAGATAATGAAAATTCTCGTGCCTACGTGCAAAGTAGGTAGATTGAACTGACATAGGCATACGTGTATCACGTGTCTACGAAAAGTATTACTTAATCTCGTAGTGCCGAGCGTGTCCGTTCGATTAACGAGCTTTTCTCACCGTCCTTCGTTTTACCCACGTTCGAAGGCCCCGCGCGATTGCGTGCTCGCGTGCGTGTGCGCGTGCTCGCGCACGTACGCGCTCGTAATCACACGTCGACCGTGTGTGTACCCGTACCGGCTATTTCTACGGTTAATTTGCAAACAGACGCGTTGTTTAATAGGACTTAAGTAGGTACGCGAGCTGCGCAAAGCAGTCGTAGCATTTTGCGAGATCGCGTGGGCGTTGGCAGGTCATGGCCAATAGCTTTGAGATTTCAATGCACAACTCGATATACGTGGGAGCATCAACCGGGAAGGATCTCTACCGAGATTGAAAAGAAATTGTCCACCGAGTAACACAACGATTTAGAGAAAGGAAGAAAGAGAAAAGGTAATGTAGGATAAAGATATGTAGGAAAGAAGATCATTTTCGTATAGTTTCGACCACGACGACGACGACGATAGGACGAAAATTGATAAGAAGAAACGAGAAAACAAAACAAAAAAAATAATAATAAAGGCTCGCAGGATACTTACGACTTATTTACTCAGACGTCACATCAACAGCATCTCATCGAAAGCATCTGCAATAAATAAAGATATACCTTCGTTAAAAGTTTATTCTCGATGAAGCTTCATACATTGAGAAGTCGTCAATGTTCAAAGCAAAAAATCACGAGACGTGATCCACGTGTTATAGAGAACGATCTCAAGAAGTATCTTAAGCGAGCGATCAGACACGCTCGACGGACGTGGGTACTTTGTAAGAAAATAAATCGTAAGATCCCGACTCCAGATACCAAGACGACGTTTTTATGAAAGTTTCTTTGCCTCGGAATCACGCCAATAATTTTCGTTACCTTCTACTTGACTTAACTCTCGGAGGTACGTAACACATCTTCGGGAAGCTCCGTCAAAGAGGATCATTACGATCGACGTCATTTCAACGCTCAAGCCTCGAAATTAGCCACTCCGAGTTCTTTAATCGAGGAACAATTTTCGGTATGGCAACCTACCCCCATTCCCCTCCAATCCCATACCCCCACTCCGTCATTATATTACGTATTTCAAAAAATTCCATGGGCCAACAAGAAGGTCCAATGTCCTACCTTGTCTTTTTTTCTCTCTAACATTCCATCTACGATCACGAGTCATTCACCTTTATTTTCTTTCATCTTTTTCAATTATAGAGTCTCGCAATGGAGAAGAGAGCAACTCTAACTCGTGAGTACGGTATCGTGTAATTGTAATTGAAGAGTAAAAAAAAAAAAAAAAAAAGAACACAACAAAAAATGTAAAAAGAAAAGAAAGAGAAAAAAAATAATTCGCATTTAAAACTCGACTCCACGGAACCATTACATTGACTATTTACTAAAAAGTCTTAAGTAAATGTTTGACGAAGTTCCATTAAAGCAAAGCTTCTCTGGAATTCTTGGCAGTACCATTTGTAGAATCTAATCGTTGCCTAGTCATCGTCTAAACGTGCAATCACCAATCACTAACTAACTTTTACTAGGCCAGGTCGAACACATTACGCGCGACGAGGTAACTCATTTTTTTTTCTTTCTTTCTTTCTTCTTCTTCTTTTTACTTTCTTTTTTTTTTTCTTTTTTCTTTTTTGCCTCTATCTGACGATACAGGCTACAAGCATATCTCATCTTTCACGAACAAGCCACATCTAAGTGTCCTTCGTTCTCTTACACGCGCATACTCCGATAGTTACGTATGTTCACGATCTATGTTGCTAACGTATATATGTATAGATATGTATATATATATATACCTATCGTGTGTTTCTGTCTTTCAAGACTGAGGGGCAACGTACCCGATATTATCGAAGCTAACGCACACCTTCCTCACGTTTTATCCCACTTCGATGATTAATTGATTTTTCTTTCCTCCTTTTTATTTTCATCTTTTACTCTCGAAATGTCCATTCAATTTCTATCGGAAGGAGGATTTCTTTTTATCCGATACCGATTGAATCTAATTGTTAATCAAAAAAAAAAAAGAAAAAGAAGAGACCGAAAAAAAAAGGAAACAAAGGATCGATATAATCTATTATTAATGTTATCGAACGAACGAGAATGAATGGGAATGTGAACGAAAATGATTCAAAGTCGTAATGAGCATGACGAGGAATAAGGAACGTGTACGACCGCTTTAGACTCGTTTTTTGCTGGTTCTCTGCTTAACGGTATCCAACACGGCCTCGTGGTCCAGTTCGTCGCGCGTTACGGAAGAGCCGGCAATTCCAGAAATCGTTCCGGGAGGTCGTATACCTTCCTGGAGTCTGGACAAGGAAGTATGAAAGTGACCTCGACGGATACGTACGAGTAAAATTCTCGTCAATACGTTAAAAACCCTTTCCAAAATCGTGTTAGAACGATCGGCGACTTCGCACGGAGATAAATGTGATATCGTTTTTTCTATGACACATCGATTTTTTTCTTTCTTTCTTTCTTATTTGCACATAAAATTAAGCGTTTCGTTGAAAAAAAGAAAAAAAAAAAAAAAAAGAAGAAAAAGTCAAATATAAGCAAAGGTTATTAACGTTTGAATACTTATTTCGAGATTCTTTGGAAATGTCCGATTTATTTTTACGATTTAAATAAATTTATCGTAAGTTTATATTATTATCGTCATTATTATTATTATTATTATTATTACTAATTCGAGAATATTAACGAAATATAATATTGTCGGAAGTTAAAGTCGCGTTAATATTGTTATTTAAAAACGCATTGAACGAGAATATTATGATTTCGTTAAAACATATATATATTTTTATTTTTTTCGGACATTTTAAGATCGATTTTTCGTAACATTTCCAGAAAGTACTATGCAAATGCTTTTTGCAAAGGTGAATGCACGTATTGAAATACTCGATTGAATAACGATCGAGCGAAATAAAAAAAAAAAAAAAAAAATGATCGAACCCGAGATGATTTCTTATATAAATTGATAAGAATTACGTAATGCGTTACGTGGAGAAGTAAAATTTCGGTAGTCAAACGGTTCCCATTTATCTCTCCTTAGTAAAGAGGCGTCGTTGTGTCGAGTGTCAAGCGTAGATATTCAAACGATTCAGGTTAGCCGACAATGCGATTATTCTTGCAAAGTCGTCGGAAAGGCGTCGATGTCAGTAAATCGTCATTCACAGTGACCGTCGTACACAGTGGCTCGTTTCTTTCGCTTTCGCGAATCCACGCGTTGATCCAAACGGTTAACACTTTCCATCGCTTCGAAATGAAAAAAGAAAAAAAAAACAAAGAAAGAAAAAGGAAAGGAAAAAAATCACAAGAATATAATCGGTCTCTCTTCCTTTATCCTTCCAACTAACGATCTACGATAATCTCGACGATCGCACGAAATTACATCACGAACGATTTTATTACGAATTTCTTCGCAACCGTTGACTTTCCAAATGAACACCAACCGTGAACGAAATAAGATCCCAACTATTGTAAAATACGAAAAGGAAAATAATAAAAAAAAAAAAAAAAAAAAACAAAACGGCGACGAACGAAATCGAAAATCTTACTCATGATGGACTTGAAATCGATTTCAATATCAGGATAAAGACTTCAACCGTAACGAAATCATCAGTACCGAAAGAAATCTCGTTAATCGCCCGAAGAAACCTAATAAGTACGGACCACCGACTCTTCCTAGCGAATTGTGTTAGAAAACGAGAAGATCGCGTGAGGATCTAAGGGATTTATCGCACAAAAAATGTGAGGATACCGTGCCAGGATGCAGACCAAAGAGGATATCTCGAATACATAGTAGGTAAATGGAAAGTAGAAGGAGAATAAGGAGAAGAAGGAGAAAAATGGGGAGGAGGAGAAAAAGGAGGAAAGGGGAGGAGGAATAGGGGAAAGAATGTAGGAAAGTCATTTAAAAGAACTCTAAAGGAACGAGAAAGGAAAGCTCGAAGAGAAGGCGAGAGCTGATGTATACAGCTAGCTTAGACTGAGAGAAGAGAAGAAAAGAGAAGAAAAGAGAATAGAAAAGAAGAGATGGAAAAAGGGGGGGGGGAGATGGGGGAGGGACAGACCACACAAGAAGGCCAGAGAGCTTGGCTCGTGTCCTCAATATATGCACATATAGATGTGTATATTTATATATATACATATACATATATACATATACATATATCGAGAGATATCGATATCGCTCGGTCGTGCGAAACGATTAGCAAAGCGTAACGCACCAGAAATCGAGCGGAAGCAACGAGTACCAGCGAGTACCGAGCCGATCGAGCCGAAGAAATGCGCGGATATAATCACGTTCTTAAATAAAGCTTTTCTATCTCTCTCTCTCCCTCTCTCTCTCTCTCTATTTTTGTTGTCGTCTCTCTCTTCAATTTCTCCATTCGTCCATCTATTTAACCATCTATCCGTCCATCTATCCTATCTATCATTCTATCTTTCTATCTATCTATCTGTTTAGTTAGCTACCGAGCTATCATCTATCAATCTATCCCTTTCTATTTTACGGAGAACGGTTTTTCGAGCTTGATGCACCGTCAGCTCGCATCTAATCCAGGAAGCGAAAGACACAGTATACGTCTACAAGGGAAACACCGATGACCGGTTGTGCAAGTTCCTTTAAAAGAAAAAAGAAAAAAAAAGGAAAAAAAAAAGAGAGAGAAAAAGAGAGAGAGAGAGAAAGAAAAGAAAGAAGAAAGGAAAAGAAAAACGTCACTCTTTCGCAAATCTCCTATCTCTTTGACCTTATTTATAGCCCCTCTTATCGTTGCTTTTTTTTTTTCGTTTTCAATTTTATCTCACAATACAATGGGCACGATTTCTATGGATGAATTACTTCCGTTCGAATATTTTATTCCGATAATAATTATTGTGTACGTCTACGATGGCCGAGAAAATGAATGCATGTGAAATTTTGATCACAACTAGGAATAAATAATAACGTTAGCGTAACAATAAACACGACTATAATCCTACGTAATGTCGGAAACACGCGTTATCGATTTTCATCAATTTTTTGCAAAATTCATGATCACATTTTTTTTACCCAAAATCTAACAGCTGATATCGTATCTTGCGTTACACTTTAAATATTGCAAGTCCCTATGCAGTTAAGAAAAACTAATGGTTCTGACGTATATTCATTAACCCGATGACTAGACGTATTGTGTACCTGTAAAAAAAGTATACTTTATTATATACAAAAACGTATTATGCGTTTAATGGGTATACGTCGAATAAGTATTATAATATACATCATAATACTTTATATTATAAGTATTGTAATACTAATGGTAAACATATGATTCGAATAAATTTTTATACGATGAAAAAGATTGAATTTTTTTTTTTTTTTTTTTTTTGAATTTTTGCCTCGCCCATGATTTTACATTTCGTAGTTTGCTTCGTATAGACCTTGTAGTTAACAATAATCGCAAGAAGTTAACAAGTAACACGATCAAAAGAAATAAATAAGTTGACAGTAGTCAAAGTGCAAGGTTAATAAACCAGATGTGCTCTTATAACATCGGCCAAAGAACAAACACTCTTATAAGTGGTATAAACCCACGAGGCGATCGATGCTCCTAAAATAATTCCCATTGGCAACCAATGGAAGCAATTACGATCGATATCTTCGACACAAGATCGTACGATATCGTTCGATCTATCGATCGTTTCGTTTTGATCGTGCACTTACGACAAATAATAGTATCTATATCGGAAATCGTTAAACATGATTCGAAGGATCCACGAGATGCTGTATCTGTTCGCGGTAAGAGTAATTAGCTGAGATTGTATTCGATGATTACGGATTGTAATGACTCGTTCGTGGATACATTAGAAACGAATCATCCGACAAAATCGTTAACCGATGACTAGTGCATGACTCTCTCTCTCTCTCTCTCTCTACTCTGATTCCTTTCAGTTGAATCGAAACTTGCACGTAGAGTATCTAAGTATAGTTAACATCGTAATGTACTTTTAACGATTTTTATTATTTCTTATCGCATCGCGTGGCTCGAAACTATTATCTCTTTGATTCAGATAGTATCTGTGTATTTATTTATTATAGTAAGTATATTTATTTTTTTTTTATACTATTCTAAAAAAAGATATACATACATATATATATACATATAGGTACATATTTGCGTGTATGTATTAAAATATAACAATAGTATTTATACGTTACACCTGGTATACGATATTAACGAGCATTTAATTCAACGAACGATTACTTCAAATTAAACATTCGCGCCAGAGCGCGCTTGTAAGTAAATATAAACGCGTGAATTGTAAAAGATATCGGACAGATTTAATCTTCGTACACGATGGAAAGGAAAAAGAGAAATAACAAAGAAATAAGAGAGTGCGTTCGATATTACAAATTTATAAAAAAACAAAAAAAAAAAAGAAAATATCCTACGAGACATCTCCAAATCGGGAGATTGGAGCATGGTAACACTTACGAGGAACGATATGAGTCAGGCCAACTTAATTTGCAAAGGCACAAGAGAAACAAACTTTCGAATAGAGTCCACGGTTCTTTCGTAAAAAAAAAAAAAAAGAACCATCTCGTTATCCTTCGCTGTCGAAACAGCTCGCTCAATCTTGAGACAAATCGTACATACATACGTTCGTTCGATTCGCCATGCAATGACGACGACCAGTTATCCTTCGTTCTTAACATACTCGAGAAATAGCCAGAGTGCTTGCACGATAGGTAATTTGCAAATTTGCTCTTGGCGCGGGTAACACACGTGCCCATGCGATTTACCATCACATATTTCAAATGCTTCTTCCATCCCACCCTCTCCTGTCTCTCTCTCTCTCTCTCTCTCTTTCCATGTTTTCCTCCTTTTCATCCAATTATAATAAAAATTTATATCGTCATGTAACACGCACACAATTATACGCGTTACATATACCTATACATTTATAGCGCGACGCGTACAGTGAAAAATATCGATTAATATTAATCGTCGTCTTTCGACTCTGATTTTTTTTCTTCTTTTTCCCTTTTTTTCTTTTTTCTTTTTCTTTTCATAGTCATTGGTATAATATGAATGGAACGTGAGGATAAATTATTCAAGAAACTCTACATTCTTCTACACGGAACGAAAACCGAGTTCCAAAGAAACCTATGCATATTCGAAATTTCAACGGCGCCACTCTTAACATTCTTCAACATCGAATCGCCCCAACGATCGCGAAGGTTATCGAGATTACGTCGGGAGATTCAATCGATATCCGTTTTCTAAGGTAAAACGGTGGTTTCCTTGGCGCCTCATTGTATATACTTGTGCATGTGTGAAAAAAAAAGAGAGAGAGAGAGAGAGAGAGAAAAGAAAAAGAATTGTATCTTTGCTACAAATAAATGGCAAATATATTTAGAACAGAATAAACTGTCTAAGTATAATATGTAGGAGATGTATAAATAATATGTATATATATATATATATATATATATATATATATATATATATATATTTAAAGTTGATTGAAATGATATGGGATGTATTAAGTAAAAAAATTAATTCTCAGTTGATCACGGAAGTACGACGTACAATAATTTTATGCATTTTTTATAACGAGTATAATTCCCATTAAGATTCGTCGATTTCTATGCACATTTTTAACAAGAAATAATAAAGAGACTCGTTTTTTTATATATATATATATATTTTTTTTTTTTGTCGCAACGTAAAATCATACTTACTATATTGCAACGGACATGTGGTAGACAAAAATGGTGACCTTTTATTCTAGCGCCCGACGAGAAGGATTTATAAAAATGTTTACCTTGAATCCTTTCATGTTGCAGTTACAAGCGAAAGACTTGTTTTTTTTTCTTTTTCTTTTTTTTCTCTCTCTCTCTCTCTCTTCTTCAATACATCCACTATTTAATTGAAATTGAGATAAGAGAGTTCGTACATTTAAAATGGCTCGCTGTATGTATATAGAAAACACGATGGACTTTCACGATGCGTGTCGTGAGAAAGGTGACATAAGAAAGACGCGCGCGAGCCTTTCAAGCATAGTCAGTCTTTAAAGCTTATTCGACTTTCATCTTTGCTTCGAGTAGGAAGAGTTACTCGAACCGGATTTGGAAGCTTCACATACTTTCCGTGAGTCCAGACTCCCCGTTTCCCGTTTATTAAAATTAACGAGCCATTTTCTGATGAACTTTCACGATACGGCCTGTCACCGATCCGATTTCGCGGAATCCTCTGTGAATGTCCTTTAGAATCTTTAAAGGAAAAAAAAAAAAAAAAAAAAAAAAACAAAAAAAAATAAAAAAAGAAAGAAGAAAAAGAAAAAGATAGACAAAAAGAAAGGAGGGAGGAGGATAAAAAACCGCTCGAGATCTACGAAGGTATCGCAAAGAAAATGAGGAACCTCTGTAACGCTCGTTAGCTTTGTTCTTGATCCTTACTGAAGAAAGTTAATGATAGCTACTGGCAATAGATTTTCCCCATAAGGGTGGCGAAGATGGTGAACATTGATTTCAACGCGAATATATCTAGAACAAACGGTTCCTCTCTCTCTCTCTCTCTCTCTCTATCTCTCTATCTCTCCCACTTGATTATATCAGATGCGTTAAGAATTATTTCGTCAAACGTTTCCAACAATATATCGGCCCATTATTCGTAACTAAGTTCCTAACTACGTTAAAACCAGCTCGTTTGCATAGTTCAATAGATATGATAAATCTATGACTATGAAAAAAAAGAAGAAAAAATAAATAGTTTACTATTATTATCGATATCAACGTTAACAATCCTGCGACCAAATTGGCATCGACTTGTAATAAGAATTATTTCACGAATTTCATTATCGACCATCTTTATCATTGAAACCACACGCGATCGTTTAACTTACTTTTCGCTGGAATTACTGCCTCTTAAAAATTCTTCACCGAGACGTCATCGATTAAATCGACGAAATCAACGAACGAACTTTTTACATTCGATCAGAGAGAGAGAGAGAGAGAGAGAGAGAGAGAGAGAAAGAGAAAAAAAGAAATATTACATGGCTACGTAGAAATTAACGAAAGGGATCGTTACCTCGCAAATATCCAAGGTACCAACCGACTTCTGAAATCGTCCAAATGGCCAAGGTTCTTGGTTTTCACGAGAGACACAGAGGCAACGTACGCGTTGCGTAAGCCGTAGTAGCATTGCCATATTACGTCATAATTTCTCCAGTGTAACCCGAGGACCTCCACGATGTAACGATTCGTTCTCTCTTACACACAAAACACGTACACGCAAGCACTTACACGCGCGCGTATGAACTGCGTAAATATCACGTATTCGCGGCCCTGTGTTTGTATATAATAAGATACGATAGATAATAGTATATACATGCGAGTACGCTTGTTATTATTTTCTTTTTTTTTTCTTTTTTTATTTTTTGTTTTTTGTTTTTCCACACATTCACGTTATTCCCGTTGTTCCTATAATAATAACTCGTATCGTTACGCGATAGTCGTAATACCATTTTACATATTAGAAATATAATTTATAATTGTTCATTCATAAAAATGTATAATGTATGTACGATTGCGTACGCGTCGATCGAGTCTCGTTAATAAACATCGCACGAATAAAATGTACTCCGCAATTTTGTTTTGTTTTCTTCTTTTTATTTTTCTTTTTTTTTTTTTTTTGTTGTAATGATTAACTTATATTATCATTGTCGACTACTTTGTATACTATTGAAGAGATATTATTGTAACATTGTCGAGGGGAATAATTTTAAAGGAATTAAAAGAAATGAAATGTGACGCGCGAAACGATGATAATAAGAGTGAATCGACTGGACCTTGACCTTTTTAGAAAGAAAAAAGAAAAAACAAAAAGAAACTAGATGGAACGAAACAAATTAAAAATTTATCTCGAGCAAAATTAAAAGAGAACAAAACAGAAACAAGAATTAATAATATGATGTTAAAAATTATTTTCAAATTATATTGACTCATAATGACTCGTGTAAAAGAGAGGAAAAAAAGAAGGAAACAGAGAACGAAAAAATACCATCACTCGATTTTATTGCTTTTCATTGTACGTATGTAAGTATGTTCGTGGCAACTATGTAATGTAAGATACGTAACACACACACACACACACACACACATATATATATATATGTACGTGGACGCCGTCGAGGAGAGCAGGACGAAAAAGAGAGAAGATAAAATATATACGAGGAGGTCATAGGTCATCTCTGACCGTCTCTTAGGCATCAGCATTGCTAATGTTGTAGCCAGTGACGTCCTCCTTTGCTCGGGCACCCGACTATACTAAAAATCAACCCTAATCGCCTTCTCTATCTCTATCTCTATCTTTCTCTCTTACACACACACACACACGCGCGCTCACACACACACGCATCAACTCGGTTGTACCTTCTTCCTCGAAGAACCTCACCCTTGCTCATTCCTCTCTGTCACCGCAAAAGGCACGCGACCTTTCCTAGTAGTACCTATACAGGGCGTAAGATACACGAGGGTGAACCAAGAGGTTAAACAGTTATCTCTAAACGTACGATTTACATAATTGCATTAATCGAAACAAACAGATCATTTATATCCGATACCTACGCTATAAACATTCTTAAAAACAAGAAAAAATGAAACAAACAAGAAAAATTATTAGAAACCGTTCCTTATCTTCTAGTTTTATCCAAGCCGAAAGTAATTCGGTAATGCGATAAGAGAGAGTGTTCTGATGAAATAATTTATAGGAAAAATATATTTAAAAAAAAAATAAAAGAAACGAGATGATTCTGTCTGTCACGTGAACGTTTCCGAAAAGTTTCAATTTTCAAATCGGACGTATCTCTATTGGCAAATACATTTTCCCGCTACTTAAACTAGAAAGAACGCATAATAGTATTCTTGAAGTACATCGAAAATATACATTTTAACTTATATACATACCTATGTATGTACATATAATACAAACGCAGTGTGACGTCAGAATCACATGCAGATAAAACAGCATTTGTTTAACGCTCGCGCGTGTTACGCTATCGCACATCGATGATAACAGCTAACGATAGAAAGAAAAAAAAAAAAAAGGAAAGAAACAGAAAAAAAAGGGAAATAGAAAAACTCGAGTCTTTGCGTAAGATCTTCAATGGAGGACATGGTGCAAGGAAAAAAAAAAAGAAGTAAAAGGAAAAAAAAATACGAAAGAAAATAAAAGGAAGAAAACGAGATATTGATTTTTATACGAAACAAATATATATATATATATATATATATATATATATATATATATAGAGAGAGAGAGAGAGAGAGAGAGAGAGAGAAAGATAACATATCAAGCTGTATTTTTTCTTTTTCTTTTGGCACGAGCTCGCCCTGGAAAGTTTTATTTGAAAAATAGAAAGTCGATTATTATAGTCGAATGGAGTCGAGCGAATCGAACCAGAAGAAAATCGATGATCGAGTTCGAACGTCGCCGAGGCACGAGGCGTCCGTCTCTCTGGCAGAGAAACGATGACTGAAAAGGTAATGGCCGGTTCGATGACGTTGCGTAGTCGTAAACACCTGGAAACTCGTTATCGTATCGATATTGGCGAGAATCGTATTGCGAGCATTTGAAAACGTATACGATTCCATTAGACGAATGGATCCAACAAATCGAACACACACGATCTCGGTAAATGTGATAACAAAAACAAATAACACTATGATTTTGATCGAAACGTAACTATCAATATAATGGAGAACTTATAATACATACAGTTATTGCATGTGTACATGTAGGTGAACGAAACAGGAAAATCGACTAATCATCATAATAAATATGCATTACCTTATACCCATAAAACATATATTTTTGCTGATTCATATTAACGACATTAATCTATCGATTATCAGTTTCTAGACCCGAATAAATTATATATATATATATATATATATATATATATATATATATATATATATTTTCTGATTTATTATTTTCTTCCTTTTTTGTAACACTATATTTTTGATATTAAATATATCTCTCACGTAATAAATTTACGTAGATTTCGATCCTACGCTCAATCGAAATTTCGTATCTTTAATGAATCATTTGAAATAAAAAAATTATCCAAGAAGTTATTACTTCAGAACGATATAAGTCTATAAAAAGCTATACATATTTATATAAATATATATATATATATATATATATATATATATATATATATATATGTATATATATAAAATGTAATGACATGAGAATCGTAAAGGAAAAATACGATCAATTAGTCGTTATTATCGGATAATAATAATTTCAACATAAATTCATGTACACACACACACACGCACGCAGAGAAGTTCCTGTAAGACCGAATCGCAACGTGGATCGTTCCTTGACTTATGTATGTATATAAAGAGACTCCACTGCTCAAACATAACGCGTGGTGGTGATCGTTGATTTAACCGACTTAGGAGTACGTAGTACGTTCACCGGCTACGATAACGTCGCTATGAGTATAATCAATGACGAACAATGAAGAAGAAGAACAAGAAGAAGAGGAAGAAGAAAAAAAATAAAATTATGAAGAAAGACTTTGAACTCACTTTGTAGAGATACATACGTACCTAAGGCGACTTGCAATCTTTCTCTTTCTATCCGCTTAATAACCGTGCCTATCTGCCAGTCGAGTAACGATCGAAATTAATTAAGAACAAGTTAAACAAGCCTATCTGCCATCGTAACGCAAACTAGTCATGCTCTTGTGATAAGCTTCAAAGGAATGTCTTCTTTCTCTGCTTTCTCTCTCTCTCTCTCTCTCTCTCTCTCTCTCTCTCTCTCACTCTCTCTCTCTCTCTCTCTCTCTCTCTCTCTCTGACTGTCTATCTATCTATCTAACTTCTTTATCGTTTCTCAATGTTGCACTAACTGCTACATATACCAATGCATATGTGTGTGTGTGTGTGTATCTGTGTGTGTGTAACCCGTACCGCTTAAATTCGCACATTCGTGCGACTAAGATAATTCATATGTTTCCTTTAAAAGCAAACGCTCTTACATTTCTTATCAAGTTTCTCAGTAATATTTGACACGTCGAATGCTAATCTAAACGCTTCAATAAATTAATACGTAAATCTAATATTATCGATCATTCATTTACCAATGTAAATATTTTTTTGGATACATTCAATGAAAATTCGAAGGTGAAGAATTTCCTTGAGAAACGATCACGACGGTGATAAATTTTAAACGAAATATTCCAACATATTTCTCTCGTTTATTGAATTTTAATATTATTATTTCGTTTATAAAACGCCGGGCTTATTGTTTAGTAATATTCTTGTCTATTTTTTTTCCTCTCTCTCTTTCTCTTCGCGGAAAAGAAATATTGGAAAATATTTTAAATAGAGTTTACGAAATCGTGTGCTAATGATATTTACGAAAGTCCACGTGTAAACCTGGTCGGCAAACAAAGTTCTAAAGCAATGGACAATTTTTAACACGGCACGATAAATTGCGTATATTCGTTACGCGGTTGTAACACAACGTATGAAATATTTCGCAAAAGGCACTTCCGCGTTCGCGTTTAAAAAAAATAATCAACAACAAGGAATTATGCGTGTTTGAAAATGATTTAACATATTACATCAGTCTGAAACAAGACGATGACGTCAATATATCACCTTATCGTTAGCCACTCAACAATGGTTCTCAATTATTTTAACAAATTTAGTTCAATTGCCCGATGACAACAACAAGTCTCTTTTTCCTCGTTATATGCTAATAATAATTCTTTACGCGACGGCTTTTATCGTACATTCATTTTTTTTTTTTTCTTTTTATCTTGAATTATTCGAAACACGATTTAGATCTTTAGTTGTATCAAACATTATTATCATTTTGTTATCGACCGGGAAAAAACAGATTATTATTGTTATCGCTAACGCATTAAAAAAGTTTCCGTGCTGAGTATATTCTACGGTATACCAAACGTAAAAAAAGAAAAAAAAAAAAAGAGAGAGAGAGAAATTAAATATCGTAAAATTACTAACAGTTATCGTTATTTATACTTCTGACATTTTAATGAGATACCTCGTGTAGAAGCACAAATGATTAAATATAAAGTCGATAAAAAGAAGAAGAAGAAGAAGAAGAAGCAGAAGAAGAAGAAGAAGAGGAAGAAGAAGAATAAGAAGAAGAAGAAAAGATATATACATATATACAAACTTACAAATATTAAAAATATTCCAACAAAAATGTAAATTAATTCAAAACACGATATTTTTGAACAAGTTTCGTTGGGATATCATAAATCTTGTTCTTGAACATTTTACGATAAAAATCTAAAAATATAAAGAGACAGAAAGAGAGAAAGAAAGAGAGGGAGAAAAAAAGATCGATATCTCTTTGGAAAGGGATCCCAGGTTGATGGAAGGAGTCGTGTCGAGTCAGCGTCAGTTTGGAAAGACAAGAGGACAAGAGCGAAGTACGAACGAGGGAGTAAGAGACATTACACAGAGAATGTTCCAAGTTATAATCGATTGGTCCCAATTCCGGCCAATTATTGTCCCATCACTGTCAACACCGGTTCTCTTATTGTCGGACGCTTTTTCTATGTTGGCAAGGCGCACACTTGTTCGCTCTCTCACGCATATATATATATATATATATATATATATATATATATATATATATATATGTATATATATATATATGTATGTATGTATGTATGTATGTATATATGCATACAAATATATAGACACACAAACACACGTATAATCAGATACGAGGACGGCCCATATGTCGAGCTCGATTCTTAAGCACTCAAGGTCGTAGCTTCCTTCTTCTCATCATCTTCCTCCTCCTCCACCTCCACCTCCACCACTTCATTCTCCTTCTGCTTCTGCCTCTCTTTCTCCTCCTTCTCTTTCTGCCTCTTCATCTTGTCTTCGTCCACTTGAGAATTTCGTACACAAAGATTTCGAAGCCGAGGCACGCGCTCGGATTTAGCAAAGCTCCGTTACGATGTGGATTACCTGTCTGTCTCTTAGCGCGGATCGGTTACGTTTGCGTAAGAGAGATACCGAAAGAGAGAGAGAGAGAGAGAGAGAGAGAGAAAGTAAGAGAATGATAAGAATGAAAAAATTGTGTAGATGAGAGAGAGAGAGAGAGAGATAGAGAGAAATTGACACGAGGCCACGCACCTAATCCCGTACGAATGATCTTGAGTCACGAGCTTTGAATGTTAGACAGACGCAACCTTCCATTCGCTTAAGATCAAAGGAAAGATTTTCTTTAAAAAAAGAAAAAAAAAAGAAAAGAAACAAAAACAAACGAACGAACGAAACTACCTCAATGCTCGAAGTATTGGCCGATTCTCGGATGAAAAATTTGATACAAGATTTTTATAAGAATCGTTATTTTTATATAACTTCTCTTAAAATATTCTTTTTTTCTTTTTCTTTCAATCTTTCCAACGATATCGATCGTCTTTATTTTTCTTTGTTCTTTTTTTTTTTCTTAACCTTCGTATATTTTATTCAAATAAAAATAGTTTCCTATTTTTGCGATGCAAAGGTGTTTTGACGTGAGATAAAAAAAAGAAAGATCTTTTTTTACCTCTACCACTAACACATTACATCGCTTAAATGATTAAGAACGAAGGACATTTTTATATGTACGAGGTGTACAATTAGAGATATTTTCTAAACGATGAACCTTCAAGTGAAATGACATAAGTGAATTTTGCCGTAAAATTTTTAATTATTCTTATCTTATTCTATGAACGACGCTAATCGTAGCGACAAAAAGAAAAAATATATCGAAAGAAAATATTTTTATTTTTTTGTTAAGTATAAATTCTCTTCTCCTCGAAAACGAGACTCTAGATATATCAAAAAGCAAATCTAAAGGGAAAGCAATAAAGTAACATCGTAATATTCTCGATTTCGATTCGATATTCGAATAATATCTCCAAACGAAATAACGAATAATGTGTGGGACCGGTCCTCTCAATAGTTTTTACAAAATTCCCCGGTAAAAACAAATTTCCCATTGACGTCATCGAGAGGCAAACGAGTCATCATGCGTAAAACTTTTAACGCTAACGTATTATTCAACGTTTAACGAGCGATAAAGTTGATTAAATGACTACACTCAATAATAATTTTTAGCAATACGAAATGACCTTAAAATAGTCTAATATCTCTTATTTTTATCTTGAGTTACGTATATAGGACGATCGAATTAAGGCGATAAGAAATGTTGAAACCTCACTTGTAAAGTAGATCGAAATTGTATTATGTTTATCTTTGTTCTTTCTTTTTCTTTTTTTTTTTTTTTTAATTTCATTTTTCTTCCTCTTCGTGTCTCTAATCGAAATATAAATTTATGTCACGATTTTAATTATTTTAACGCTCATATTTATTTAATTCTTTTTATATGTATTTACAACAAACGTGCGTTACATACATACACATACATACATATATACATATATATATGCAAAAATTTATTGTTAGCGTTATACGTCATTGAAAAAAATGTAAGAATAGTAGATGTGTTAGTTTACGAAGAAGTTAGTGGGGGTAGTCATACGAGAAATAACTGATGACGTAGGTAAGAATGGAGTGGGGATATTCATGAATGAAGCTTCAGGAGTAACGGAGGGACGTCACACGGGACGTGAAACGCTAAATTTCTTTCTCGTAACGCAAGACGCTCGTTCTGCATATGTAAAAGATTCCAGATCGATCTATGTTAAACTGGAAATAACCGTGTGGAATCATCCGATCAGCTTAGTAATCGTCTTCTGTGAAAATACCTTTATTGAAAGCGACGATATATCTTCAAAAGAAAAAAAAAAAAAAAAAAGAACGCGAAAATTGCAATGGAAAAATGTGACGCAAGAATGCACATAGTTCCAACGATCAAATCAATTCTAAAACGATTCCATTTCGAAATTCTCTATCTACTTAAACTTGTAGTTTTGTTATCTGAAATGCAAAAAAAGAATTTAATGCGAAATATTCGAAAAGGAAAAAAAAAAAAGAGATTAATCGATCTTTCGAATGCATCCGGGGGGAACTTTTGACAAGCTCCGTTACTATTGTGAACGTATAAAATATATTAGAAAGATAATATTCACCGAAGACAATAAATTTCAAACGAATCACAACATCTAATATTTCAGGTTGAACAGTCAGCTTTGCATATCTCCGACAGTTGTGTAGCGTGCACGACGTGTATGTATTTGGAATAAAATAAGTTCGTCAAAAAGAAACTTAAGCTAACTTATACACAGCCGCGTATACACATAACACACACAAATATATATATACTTAGTTAGACTACGATCCAGGTATAGATTTCCTTAGAACGATTAAACGAGACAGTCAGTCGTCGGTCATAAGAACGGAGAAGCCAGATATACCGCAGACTTCGTCTTCGTTTCGCTGGAAGTTATACAAACGAGATACATCGATGTGTCTTTACGCAGCTGTCGATATCGAGAATGCAAAGACAGTAAAACGATAGCAAGGTGATACGATCGATAAATCGTTTCTGTGATCCTTGAAAATTTAGTTCGAGAAAGAAATTATTTCCTCCCATTTCCTCCCCCCCCCCCGAACCATTTTTCTCTTCAAGTATATATCTATATCTACTTAGTAAGAGGATTAAAACAAAAAGGGGATGTATTATAGATAGAATTGAATGAATGAACGAACGAACGAACGAACGAACGATTCGAAGATTCTCGGATCGCGACAATGAACGCGTTGTAAATCGTATCTCTTCGAGCTCGTACCTCCCGTTTAGACAATAGAATGGAGCCATTCTGTGAGACACGAGAAAAAGTTAGAAAAGAAAAAGAAAAGAAATGACGAATCTCGAGATAAGTCCTCTCTCTCTTTCTCTCTTTCTCCCCTCCCACCCACCCCCTATCCCTTTCGAACGAAGAGGGAACGAAGCGATCTAAAGTGTAGAAACTAAGCAGAGAGAGAGAGAGAAAGAGAGAGAATCCTATCGCACAGTGCTTCGTAACAAAGCGATCGCCACCCGCCGTTTTGACCCTGACTACTACCACGCTGCCTCTTGCTATTTGATTTCCAGCATTTCGTTCTAATTTTAGTCAAACCTTCTCCTCTCTTTCTCTCTTTCTCTCTCGCACTTTCTCTCTCTCTCTCTCTCTCTCTCTCTCTCTCTCTCACTCACTCTCTCTCTCTCTCACTCACTCTCTCTTTTATTTCTCTTTCGTCAGACCGAAACCGGAAAATTCGTGACTCCGCGGAACCAAAATGAAATTCAAAGACGTTCCCAGTACATTAACGAAATGTAAATATACATTACCGTGAGTCTTCGAATGAGCTTGGAATGCATATATAATCAAACATAAATTAACGGGAGCCCATTTACAAACTTTATCGTGAATACCAATCGCAGATGAATCATTTTTGGAAAAACTATCTACTTGAGTAATCTTTCTTCTTTTCATCGCAAAACAAAAATAACAGAAACAAAAATGTCGTGCGTTCGTTTTTCTTTTCCCTTTTTTGTTTTCTTTTTCATTTTTCAATTCTAATTCGGTGCACAATCCGTCCGAGGAATTATATTTTTAACCTTTACTCGCGTCCCGAACCTAATGAGCAAGGTTACGTGTCTACAGTTTCGACGACAGAAAAGAAGGATACTTATAAAAAGAATATTATAAAATTAAAAAAGAGTTGGAAAGAGGATTATGATAATGAAACGGTAACGTTCACTTAATTATCGAAAACGAAAAAAAAAAAAAGACGGAACGATCGTACAAAGTCCTTGCCGTAGGCAAAAAAAGAAAAGGAAAAAAAGAAACATTAGTTCGCGAGAGAACGACTTCCTACGATGTTTATGCGGGGTAGGAGGGGGGCTGGGAGGGGGGAAGAAAAAGAGAGAAGGGAAAAAAACGATCTGTTACCCGTGACGACTTCGATACGACTTTTTTTTATTTATTAGAAAATTTAATTGCGTTTGTTTCGTCAAGGGGGGGGAGGGTAAAGAAAAGGGATTTAATAAAACGTCAAATGACGTTAATTGTAACGATCATTTCGGACGTGCATAAAGAAAAAAAAAAAGAAAAAGAAAAAGAAAGAAAGAAAAGAAAAGATCGAACGTTTAAGACATTGGACACGAATTAAAAGAAACGAAAAGAGTGAAGAAAGAAAGAAAGAAAGAAGGAAAAAGAAAAACCGCTAATTATCCTTATGGCGAGGAACTTATCCTTGTAACGCGCTTTGGTATCGAAATTGAACTCACCTCCGGATTGATCGAGATTCGACGAGAATAGATCCTTTTATGTGGGGGGGGAGGGGGCTCAATTTCACTTTATCCCGAATTTTCTTCCACAGAAACTAAAAGAAAATAAATAAATAAAAAAAAAATAAACGCGAGCACAATGGAAATAGTGGATCGAGGAGGAGCGGGAAGAAACGGAAGCGAAAGAAAAAGGGGAAAGAAGGGAAGGAAGAAAAGAGGAGAGAGAAGAAGGAGAAATGACGGAAATAAAGTTCGAAGGGCACGAAGGATCGTAGGTCGTAGGGCCGATCGCGAAGGTTCGCGCGAGACTGGCTGGAGCCGCGTACTTCGATCAGATCGAAGCAACCGAAAGAGAGAGAGAGATATATATATTTATATATATATATATATATACACGCGTTCTATCGCAGCCTGAGGCCAACTTAGGACTGTGGACTCTGACAGTACACCGCGAAGTCCTCCTCTCGCTCTTTTTCTCGCTCCACCTCCTCCTCCTCCTCCTCCTCCTCCTCCACCTCCACCACCACCACCACCTCCTCTTCTTTCCAACTGCTCGCTCGGTAACCCTCCTTCTCTATCTATCTTTCTATCTCTCTCACTCTCACTCTCTCTCTCTCTCTCTCTCTCTCTCTCTCTCTCTCTCTCTCTTTCTGTCTCACACGCACGCACACTTTTTCTTTCTTTCTCTTTTACACCAACGAACCAGCCAACTCTCCTCGCCACGTCTCTCTGTCTCTAACTCCCCACCATGTCTACCATACCGTGGTACACCAAGCTTGGTAGCACCAAGAGATCGGGATAGGTGTACAAGATCGTTTCTACCGAACCAGAGAAACCATTCGCAATCGAGACACGCAGGATTCTCTCTTCGTTATTCTTCTTCCTTCTCGTCGTTATCAATCACGCTGATTTTATGATACATGTTAGTTCCTTCGATTTCTAATATTCCTTTTCCCCCATTTACGAAATGGATATTCATTTCGTTATAATAATAACGTTCGATAAATCAATCTAACTATTATTTTTAACGTTATTCTTTGATTGACGAGTATACATATATGTATACATATATTTATATATAATCATTAAATATATATACATATATTTATATATAATCATTAAATATATATACATATATATATATATATATATATATATAATTTATATATAATGATAAAAAGTAATTGGAAAATAGTTAATCAAATTATAATCGTCGATAATATTTCATAGTTAATTAATAGTTCTTGATTGAAATATGATTTATTTCGATAGTACTGTCTACGAAGAGCTGTGGATGATAAAACCATAAGAAATATATATATATATATTAAGATAATGATTAAAACTTCGTAACAATAATGAGAACGACGGCTATATTTAATTATGATAAATCGAATTGAATAAATCTCTAACGAATATATTATAACAACTTATACGTACGTCTTACCTCTCAGAGGTTTCAATTAGATCTGCTTAGGCTTCGTACGTACGTATTTACGTATGACCGATAATATTTACAAATCCGTTCTATAAGTTATATACGATGTTAGATCTCTCGATGTATTGAAAACGGTGTCATTGGTAGGACGAACGAGGAATGCGAGGAATACGAGAATAATGCCGACTAGTTTACCGAAGGACAATTATGTTTTTCTTATCTTCGAACGAGGAATGAGGAGGAGGGGGAAATTTTAAAGAAAGCGTTTTAGATAATCTTCCATAACGTTACGAACAGTCAAGGTGAAAGGATCAACGACACGTCGCGATCTATCATGACACGACTCGTTTCGTTTATTCTCCGTTAGTTGATTTTCTACCTTTCGCGATCGTTAGTCTTACATAGACAACGACGAAGATGACGACGAAAATGAAGACGACGAAGACGAAGACGAAGATGAGGACGAGGACGAGGACGACTCTCGATCGGCTCTAAGCATTATCCGTTACTATAATAATCATATCTCGAGTCCTTCCAAGTCAAAGTGTCCTTCGTCGTAACAACAGGCCTAGTTATTAAATATTTTTAATACGAAACTTGCAGGAAATGAATGTCATTCATTCCGAACAATAGAAAGTAATAACGACAATATTTCTTTTTTCCTAGGTGCGACATACGTAACATCGAATATCTAGGTTAATTACTATTTAAAAATAGATACTATCTATCTTTTATACGTTCTATCCTTTATAACTCTGCCCTATCAAGTTTTTTAATGAGATACACGTATGTACGTATGTACGTATTAATTTTGTCTACGCGAAAAGAATCGAACATCAGTTTTATATAATAATCGTTTCTACGTGCAAGAAATCTTTCGATTGAAACGCATACACACACACACACACACACACACACACACACACACATATATATAAAACTGATATACCAAACTGATAAATAAATATTTAAAATATCATACATACGTACTGGAATTCTTTATATATGTTATAGATTATGGGGACAGTGTTGTTTCGAAATAATTACTTACTCCGTCCAAAGTTCATAAATCATTAAGTATTTCTATTAATTATCTCCATGATTAGACTCGTAATTAACGTATAATATTTCTGTCGTACTTATATTTAAACGAGTTCGCAACGAGAGATACCGTTTTCTTTGTTTTCTTTTTTTCAAATAATAATTTATACAAGTTTGGTTAAAAGGGACGTCGATAAAGAGAATGTCAATATAATATTCATCGATCACTATTGTTCGAATTCTCATTCGTTTCACGATTTCTTTCGGAGTCGAGGAAGGAAACGTTATTCTAACCGTGCGTACGGTCATGCCCTATAAAAATTCTATACCTAAGTATATATCTACTTACTATGTATTGATTTATTAATCAGGAAGCATAATACCTAAACTTCCGATTAATCAAGGAACCGCTGCTTTACCGTTTAACGTAACATAGAAGAGACTGTTATTTCACCAAAGTTCAAGGCGTCTTACCTTATTGGGATTTCCTCTTTACCTTTTCATTCCTATTACACGTTCCTGTTACGAATGTAAAATGCATAGTTACAGGTGTGCCGAGCACGAGCGTCCTGTCGAGAAACGAATGGCTATTCATTGTTTCGACGAAGAACGCAACTGACGTGTCCTACAAAATAATTCCACGTCAAGTTCCAACCATCGGAGTTTTTCTAAAACCTTTACGTATGTATGTAGATCATTATGTGATTCAAATAACAATATTTTTTGTAATGCACATATGTGTATATATATATATATTTTTTTTTTCTTTCTGTATTACTTGTTATACATATCGAAAGCTAAGTAACCGGTTAAACACGTTTATTACGATGCATTACTTGATTTATTACGTAAAATAATAGATAGAAATTTCTATTGTTATATATACCATATGACAATAACACACGTACGTAGATAGAAATATGAACAGAAGACGAGATACATATGATATATATATATATATATATATATATATATATATATACACCCACACTTACATACATATATATATATATAATTTAAATGGCTCATCTTTTAGAAAATTATTATTCGACATAACACGTTAAGGGGGAGATTAACGAAATCGTTAGTATCTATAAATACGAAACTATCGTGAAAATGTCCCGGATGCTTCCCGGTTATCTTCTAATCCGACCTTGATATACTGATGCGCTACACTACGTAATATCACGAATGTACTTCGCTCGGCACTTTTCTTACGAGCTACGACGAATTTATATATAAGGAAGCGCGGCGGTCTCTTCCTAGTACATACAAGTTTCCTCCTTTCTATATATTCGACGATATTTTGTACGATCGACGTTGCACGTTACTATTCCTCGAGGGACATTAAGTATCATCTAACAGAAAACTCGTATGCACTTACGAGTAGTGAATCTCTTTGGTTCAGCTTGTAAATTATAATTCAAATCGATTTTCTTTCGAATTAGTATCACGTGTTTCGAAAAAATGTCGAACCTTTTCTATTCGATGGACTAATAGTAATTTATCGATCGTGGAAATTAATCGAATAGAAAAATCATACGATATTAATTAATTAACGAGATACGATGGTATTGATTATTTTAATTAAACCCTATTGAAAAGAAAAAATACAATATCGTATATACCTGTGTACATAAATTATAGAATATCAAAATCTCTAGCATACGCATTGGTATTTTTCCTTACAGAATATTAAGAGAAATTTATCGATTTTTAGACGTAAATACGTATACGATATCTTTGCCATCTATTCAGGAAATTATTTGATCAGATTTATAACAAATCGTAAGACTTGTAAACTGTTACTTGAGGTCATATCCATACACAAGACCCATGGACTTTCATAATATTTTTATTTTTCCCTTCGAAATAAAAGTCAACAATATTTACGTATCTCTCCTTATATGTTTAGGTCATTTACTAAGTCACTCTTCGATGAGGAGGCAACGTGCAAGAGGATCAATTCGAAACAATATAAAGCGTTTTATTCTACCACCCAACGTGTGTTCGACCGGAACAAAGATGAAAGAAGACATGGGGAATGGTAAGCGTGTTTTAATTGCGAAACGCTTGATATACGCGGCCATTAACGCGAAAGCCGTTCTTATCGGCCTCAAAGTTATTCCTCTATCCCTCTCGATGTGACTACCCGCATTCCAACTTCATATTAAAAAAAAAAAAAAAAATAGAAAAAGATAGAGAGAGAGAGAGAGAGAGAGAGAGAGAGATTTAGGTGTCGACAATTATTAATAGGATATATCAAAAATAATTCCATCTATATATATATTTCGATTAAAAAAGCTTCAAACGTTCGACATTAGAAACTTCAAGTAATTGCGATTTATTTTTAATTTAATTTTCAGAATTATATTCTTTTTCTGATCATTTAGTTGTACGGCTAGTTCACTTAGCGTCAAGTAGAGATCGTTCCAGTTATTTTCTTAACGCTCATTATGGTTAGACTCGATCACCAGTGCAAGGTGACTTCCGACGTGTAGTTGTCATTGTCGTCGTCGTCGTCGTCGTCGTTGATGCAAGTAGTTGGACCCAAGTCCACGTCGTATATTTTCTGACCCAGAAAGAGATTCTCTCTCTCTCTCTCTCTCTCTCCCTCTTTATACCTATATACGTGTGTATCCTCGATGTGAAAGAGTGAGAAAGATGTGAGGTCCAATGACATGGTGGAACGGTGCTGTTCGCGACGGGTGAAGCTGAGAAACCTATTCCTCGAGACGCGATTATTATTGCTTCAGAGACGATAAATGCGTCAACGATTAAGACGATAGTCATCGTCAAGTAGCCTTCATATCCTTTTCGATCTAGATTACCCAAAAAGATATGCGTACATACGGATATACACGCATCTTGCACGTATGAAGTAAATATAGGGCGTTCTCGCTTACGTTTCTTTTCTTTTCTTTTTTCTTTTTTTTTTTTCTTTTTTTTTTTTTTAGTTTGAAATTTCTCTTTTATATAAGAAACAATGAGAGATATATCAGGTAGAAATTATAAAGTCACACAATTGGAGTAAACGCGAGTCAACTTTCTTCTGTAAATTATTTTTAATATCGTCGTTAAGTGGCTGATGATTACATAAGTGACAGTGAGCAATCTTAGATCGTATATTTTTCATTTTGAGGTATTGCATACTTTGGTGACGTAAAATCGATTTAAGATAAGATAAGCGATAAATACAAATACTCTGTCAGATTTTCCACTTTCTTAATTAACGTCGAATTGAGTAATATATATATATATTATATATATACATATACATATATATATATATATATGTATGTATGTATGTTTGTATTAATTCTATATTATAATTTTTTGTTATGTAATAATTAACGAATGATCGTATATTTGTTTGACTTTAAAGAATAATATTCAAATGGACGTTCTCATTTCGTTCGTTCAATTCTTATTTTAAGAATTTTTTACCAAAATTATTGTTGTATCGTTCGGGTATCGTACAAATCACACAATTTCTATTCGACTTCCCTAACACGCGTTAGGTAAATGGAGTTTCCGCGTGGAACATCCAATTTTATCGGGCAAGTCATCGTTGAGCTGAACGAACTGGTTGCGAAACGGGACACCTTGTAGATGGTAGCAAAGCCGTCGACACCTGCCGTTAATAATCCCGCCATCTACTTCCTTCTGCACGCTTCCATCGGCTCGTTCGAATAATCGACTACTCTCTTTCTCTCGAGCGTTTCTTTATCTTCGATTTATAATATCAAAGGCCCTATTAGTTACGCCGTATCTTTCACGACGAAATTCTACAAATTTAGATCGGATCTCATCGTACTAGTCGAAACGTTAAAAATTTTTTCGATAACCATCGTTATTTGCGAATTTATCAACGTTACATTAATATCGAATAACCGATCGATCAGGATCGTTAATAGGAACGAAATTAAAGTAATAGCAATCTCTGGATCGGTTCGTTTGCGAATCTCTTGAGACCTATGCACGTTATTAACGGTACAGAACGGTAAAAGGTAATAGCGAGGTAATTAATTGAGATTTCCATTGAAATTTTAATTAAGATAAGTCGGACCTCGTTAAATGATTAAGTAAGCTAAGTTTATAAATAAGTATATAAATGTATAAGTATACTTTATAAATATTTTATATATATATATATATATATATATATATATATATATATATATATATATATATATATATATATATACGTAAAAATCTTATCGAACTATCCCTTGCAATAAATTCCAAAAGATTTTTTTTTTTTTTTTTTTTTTTTGAAAGAAGTAGAAGAAAAAGGAGAAAAAGAAGAGGTAGAAAAAGAAAGAAGATGTTATGCTTTAATCCAGCGAATCGAAGATCAAAGGATTCACCGGTTCCGTGAGACTCTCACCATCGACTTCGCATTGCTATCGATTAACGCGTTATCAAAGCGCTTTAATCGGCTACGATTCTTACAAGGCGTAACCACATTGATTCTATAGAAAAGCGTTTCTCCTAACCGTTATGCGAACCGATAAGAGGAGCTTCTTTTTCTAACGGTCGACATTGTCCAAGATAACCAAAGACAGGAAAGGCGAACTGGTCGTCGGTTTGTATAAATGTACGCGCTCGATTCGATTCTTTATAGGAAATAAAGATTATGTTCGTAAAGCTAACAAATAGAGAGAGAAAAATAAAAGAAAATGTCGTATTTCGAAAAATCTCATAATGATAATGTAGAAATTTCAAGAAGGTTTCTGTTTTATTTTTCTGAAGATAGATACATATATATTATATATTCGATCAAGAAAGATTCGCATGATCGATCGTTTTCGACGGAACGAACGTTAAACGAATACAATAAGAAAAAAGGGATACATTTAAAAGTAACAAGATAATATTCCAATATTATTAATCCGTTCATTTAATTCGTTCATTGAAATCTAAGAACGACTTCGTTCGGACAATCGCAATATTGTTAAAAATCATTAAACTCCGAAGACTTATTATCGCAATATTAATTACTACTGTAATTAACAAAACGATATAGAACCTATATCATTTCTTTCGATGCCTTTGAATAAGGACCACCGAGAAAGTATATATAAATAAGAATAAGAGTAAATTTATTAATTAAACCCCGTGAACGATATACACAAAATAACCGTTAGTACGCTTTATCCGTTCTTAAAATATTACATTAACGTATTGACAAATATAAATAATTTCATTCTACGCGAATAGATTTAAACTACGATTCTAAAGTGAATCATACCCTTAAATATCACGCGATATATAACGTAATCGTAATAATAAATAAAGGAAACACAATGTTTCTGTACGATGTAAAATAATTTCAATGGTATGATCGTGTGACGAAACAAGAAATGATTTTTTATCGAATAAATAGAAAGGGGAAGGAGAAGTGTCTAGAATAGCGTAGCGCTTGCGAGCAAAGAATCTTAATTGGGTATCTTAGATAAGAGAGGAGGAGGAGGAGGAGGTCCAGGAGAAGAGAAGTCACTTAGGTAGAAGAGCAACAGAGTAACTCTATAACATAAACGTGCCAGTTGGTGGCAAATTTGCGGATGCGTGCAATTGGCATTGCCTGCTGCTCTGCTAGCTCTACACTAGCTCTACTTGCTTTTACCTACGTTCGTTTGAACATATGTACCGATACATGTTGCACATATATACGTATGTACCTATACATACATACATACATATATATATATATATATATATATATATATATATATATATATATATATAAGATATATAAGATATATAAGATATATAAGATATATATATATATGTGTGTGTGTGTGTGTGTACATATGTATACCTATATCGGTAGATAACACGTAGAACGAACACAGAGGACAAATCGGCAACTATGAAGCAGTTAACTTAATATAGGATGGCGCGCGCGAGAGCTCTCGCGCAAACGTAGTAGAAGCGCGAGAAATATATGCCATCGACGACCTCGGGACCTTCCCTAGGTCAGTGTTAATTCCCCGGAACGGATCGCCTCTTCCGAATATACGATTGACCTTCGAGACGACGTACAGACGACGAAGAAGTGAGAAAAGTCTACTTCCACGTCTCACAGTTTTCACATCTCTTTCCTCTCTCCTTTCTCCCAATACGTTTCTCCCGAAACGTTTAATGTGATCGGTTATTGATAAGATATCTCTTCCCTTCGACTGACTCGTCTATCTCATCTTTTTTTGTTTTTATTTATTTTTTTTTTTTTATTTTTATTATATTCCTCGAAAAACTTTCTACGAGATATCTTATACGAGGTAAATCATTCTTTATGAACTTTTTCTATCTGCGTTCGTGATTTCGTTGAGATACAACACGAACTGATGATCCAATGAAAAGTAGCTGGCCTAACTCGTATGCGTCGTTTCTTCCCTAAGACGAAATTTTCAATATTTAAATTGTATCGTCGTATCATTTATATTTATATTTATAAGTTTCAATTATTTTATAAATAACAAAAGTATATTTGTTACTCCGACATTGGATACTTATTAGCTTATCAAAGAGTATAGTACAGTAGGATAAGATAGTACAGCGAGTTGAGATATATTATCGTATAGTATTGGTAAAAGTGATTTAATCGAAATTAATTTCGAAGGAAACGATTCATTCATTCCGTTAATTCTCTCTTCGTCTCTCTCTCTCTCTCTCTCTCCTCTCTCTCTCTCTCTCTCTCTCTCTCTCTCCCTCTCTAGGATGTGAAACTTCAAGAAGGCCGCGAACTCGGTGCAAAATTTAAAGTTCTTCTTAACAATGATTCATGACAAATATATAAATATCGCTTATTGATATCTCCTATCTCTTATTTTTTTTGTTTCTTTTTTTTTTTTTGTTTTAACTCTACTTGTAATCTCATGGTCACACGTTCGATTGATGTACTAGTTATATATATATGTCTTATCTCTCGTCGATCGCAAAAAAAAAATTTTTTACTTCATCGAGACGAACGCTTAAGTACATGTATAAAGAGCGAAACCATTTGAAACGTTACCGTCGACAATAACTCGGTAATTTTCGAAAATATCAATAATTTCTTTATTTGCAATGATGAAAAATGAGATCATATGTTGATGCATCGTTGCGAGTCATCAAAATACTTTCTTTTTTTGTTACAAGAACATCGAAACATTAAAAAAATGATTAAAAAGACGATTGATCTTGAGACGATCGTTTCCTATTACTTAATTTTTCATTTTATTTTTCATCGCTTAATTTTTAATTGGTCCAATCTGTAAAAATCAATAAAAATTGATTTTTATTTTTGCTCGTAAAACCATCTCCCTTCCTTCGTTTTTTCTTTCTTTCGTTTTTTTTCTTTTCATTTCATTTCATTTCATTTCTTTTATTTTCTTCTCAATTTTCTTTTTCTTCATATTCGGTCGATTAGAACCATGCACAAATGGAATGCCGTAACGATACCAAGCATGGTATATAATGTCGCAACTATGTATATACCGTGTAACGGAGAAAGTACGTTTGTGAGAAACTATTAAGTTTGAAGAAATCAGAGTGGCTTCATCGAGCGCCGATAGAGATATTACTTAATCGATAGACACGCTCCGATTTACGTTTGGCCGAATTCCCAAGCGAATTTGTTTTTATTTCTTATCGCACTAATATCGATCGAAATCTATATGGATCGTTTTGTTCGATTCAAATCGTACGCTGATGTTACTTACGACGATGTTACAACGTGTTATCGAATTGTTAACTAATCGTTATTTAAACGAGAAAATTAGAAAGTTAAGTAATATTATAAATATTGAAATCAATTATATCTTTATTCAACGTATGACAATCGAAACGGTAACGATCGTTACACACGGGAAAGAAATATTATTAATTTCTATGTCCATTTATAATAATAATAATAATAATAATAATAATTTTTCACTAATAGATTAGTATGGATCTTCGTGACACTCTATTCTATTTATCAGACGATCTAAACTCTCACGTTTGGTCTTACTTCCGGATAATAGTTCCCCCCCCCCTTCTCTATTCTCGAGACGACTGCACTGGATATCTTGTTGCCATGACTAAACCCTTAACTGTTAAAGTGTGAGTCAATTTGAGAGTGCCGGACATTATTATTTTGTAGAGAGCCGTTAACTGGTTTATATAACGCGGGAAATGACATTAAGAGATTAACGTAACTTAATAACGATTGAATTCCGACATTTCTTACATCGTCCAACGTCCAACCCTTTAACGAGCAAATGAAATAGATCGACCTTTCGAAATTCGTTTTCACGTGCTTGCAAAATGATTATGAAAAAAGTAAAAAAATATATATATATATATATTTATGTATAGTTAATTTTAAATAATACGTGAGAGATTATATCAATAGGATTAGAAAAGAAATAAAATAATGTAAAAAATGAAAGAACAATTGTTGAAATAAAGAAAGAAATGGAGAAAAAAGATGTTCCCATTGCACGATTTGATATAATTGCATGGTTAATAAACGCTTTGATTCGTTTGTTGGATATACAAGCACACAATGAAAGTGATACACGACGGCCTTACATTAATTACGTTATTAAAATCATATGTTACATACCGTTATTAGTAGAACTCAATAATTATATGTACATATGTATGTATTCTTACTAATAACGTGCATATACTTATATTAATCGTCCTCTCACTTTCTTTTCGCACACGTATATACATACATACATATATATATATATATATATATATATATATATATATATATATATATACACCGTGAAGATTTACGGTGTTCAATTACGTGCAACGCGTGTAGTGTGTAAACGATCGCCTTGCAACCCACGTAATGATTGTGTATTCTGAACCATATACGACAAGCGTACGACAAGCGTCAAGTCGATCATTAAAGAGATAGAAAGAAACAGCGGGAAGTTGCGTTCGATGACGCGAAAGGAGCAACCTGCTCCTTCCTGCGTATCTTTAAGTCGTCCTTCGAGAAGAAACGGATCTTGATGATCGAACGATCCTAACGTTCAACCGTACGTTAAGACTTCAAATAATCCCGATTATTCTGAAAGTCAATCATTTAAAAATAAAAAATTTTACAAATATAAAAATATCTATATATTATAAATAAGTTCAAATTATTTTTAGACATACATACATACATATATATATATATATATATTTTACTTCTATTTTTACCTTTCAATTTATTTTAATATATTCTATTTTACTATATTCTATATTTTAACATATGTGATATATTATAACTTGTTTCACTGTATTTTTGTATTTGTAAAGATCGCTAAATTTTCAACAACAAAAAGAAAAAAAAAAGAAAAAAGAAAGGTCAAAAATTACGTCGAAGAAAAGGAAATAATCGTACGTATAAGACTTTGATCGAATCCGAATGAAACCTTGATCACGAGTCGAATAATTTAACTGAGTGTTAAATAGGAAATACTAGAAACGATGAATTTCCTTGCACTTTAATTGACGATGCTCCAAATATGTGCACCCGATAGATTAAAACACATCGTTCGCAGTATCACAGAAGGCAGAGATAATCTCTGTTACATACTAAAGACACGTTGAAATCGTTACGTAACGGAGACCGTGTTTTATTCAGCTTCATCCGATAGAGAGATCCATTAGCGACGAGAAATAGAGAGAGATGGAAGATATAACGCAGGCCTTTCCATCATCGTAGATGATAATAGCCAGCCGATGAATAAATAAAACATTTGACTTTTTCTTGACGACACTCTGGCAAATAATGCACTATAGACCCTGAATACTTCGAACGATTATTATTAATCGTTCAGAGACGCATCGAATTTTTTCAAGGATATTAATAATAATAATTCTCTTATTTATATCGTTCCAATGAAATTCAATATCGCCAATCTCTCAATAAAACTTTCTCGAGATAAAGCGTAATTCGAACGAAAAATTTAACGGAACCGGTGTATGTGACGGAAAGGAAGAATCGAAAAAAGAAAAAAAAAACCAATTAACTTTCTCCTTAGCACGAAAGTTTCGCTCTATGATAAATGATTAATTTTAAAATAGTAACCATAGAAAAGGAAAAAAAGAGCTAAAACGATTAGATAAGAATTAAAGTGAAACATGTCAATTTAATTCGAAAGATAATGTTTAAGATAAATTTCTTGTTAGTTGGCTCGGTTAGTTATTATTTTTTCCTATAAAACATTCAACATAAATAGTCCCGATTGGACATGCCCAAGCTTGTATAAGTGAAAATCGAACGATACGAAAATGATGGGATCTAAGTTTCTAATAATCAAAATTAATGTAAATGTCAAAGTCGTTCTCGCGTGCTCGAAGCGTATTTCCCTCACCCTCCCTCCCCCACCGAGGAATACGAAACTTTATTATTATAAAAAGTTGAAAGAGCTTAGCGTGACAACGATCAATCTCTTAAACGGTATTGCCGAATCGAGGGATACTGAAAATGTGGTATTATAAAGTGGTAGTACCGCGCGAAGGTATTAACTTACGCCCACATAACGTCGTATATGTATATTATGCAGGCGTTGCCACTAGAATGTTAAGCGTTAATGGTTCAACTTCCCGGACACGACGAGTTTCGACGAGCGTAACGCGAATCACCGACTGACAATGACATTGCTATCTATCTATCGTACGTATGCAACTATATCGATAATAGCTAACGTCGATATCGATTTTTCTTTCTGACCGATCAACGAGATTTAACGAACCTCGAAGCATTATATTTATATATCATACGTATATGCGTGCATAAATAATTATTTATACGTCGTATTAATTAGATTAACAAGAGAGTCATTCGTTCCATATAATTTTAATATAAAACGAACATTTGATTGACCATTGTTGTAACGAATCAATTTTTTTTTTTACATTTCGCCGAATAAACATCGCGAATATCAATCCTCATCCGACGAAATTTAATGAATTTAGACCGTCGATTATTTTATAATCATTGAAACGATATACAACGCTCGCGTAGTACTGTAAAATAATGTTTAAGCAATGGTAAATATGCTTGAACGTTACGACAATGGTAAAGCTCGAAGGAAATTGAAATAATCATAATGTAAAATGTCAGTACTTAAAAATTTTGATCTACCGGGCGTTCACAATATGTAATGTAAACAAGAAAACAGACTTCTCAATGACTTCGACAATTATCTGACCTATTCTCTTTTACATTCCGTCGCATAAACACCGAAATTCTCTCTTTCTGAACGCGATTAATTACAAATTAATACTTTCGATAATTTTTCAATTTTTTAAACAATCTCTATTGTACACGGGTACCATATATTAATACTTAAACAACGATACAATCGATTAAACATTAAAAATACGGAAACACGCGTGAGACTTAGAATTATTTCAATATAAAATTCGGATACTTAAAAATTTTATCTCGACGACCTTGCAAAATATAAACATAAACGGTCCCTTTACTAACTTTGACAATAACCGAGTTAGTCTGCTTTTGCACTCCGACGGGTGAACATCGAGACTCTCTAAATCTAAACGCGAAGACTTAAAAATTGATACTTTCGGTAATTTAATAATTATTTAAACAATCATTATTGTACATGGGTATAATATAATAATATTTAAACAATAGTACATTCGTTTAAACATTAAAACGACTAAAACTCGCGAGAAACTTAAAATAAATTCGATTAAATATTTCAATACTTCAAAATTTTATCTGGGGGTAATGGCCTTGCATGATATAAACATAAACGGTCCTTTTCTTGATTTTGACAATAACCGAGTCAGTTTAACCTTGCGCTCCGACGCGTGAACATCGAAACTCTCTAAATCTAAACGCGAGAACTTAAAAATTAACACTTTCGATAATTTAATAATTATTTAAACAATCACTAATGTACACGTGTACAAATAACTAACAATTAAACAATAGTACATTCGTTTAAACATTAAAACGACTAAAACTCGCGAGAAACTTAAAATAAATTCGGTTAAATATTTCGATACTTCAAAATTTTATCTCGGGTTAGTGGCCTTGTATAATATATACATAAATTTGAACATAAACTGTTACGGAATCAGTCTTCCATTGGTTTCGGACGAGTAATCATCGAAGCTCTCCCAGGATGTCTTTCTTGCACTCTTCAACGAAAAGTTAAAGTAAGTATATTTCTATATCATACATCTCTTAAATAATTTACACAATTTCTCGTCATTAAAGTGATACTAATTAGATCGTTTGTATTTTTCTGTTTCAGAACATCATTGCAATCGCGCGCGTAGCAATGAATTAATCGAGTGTTTGTATCGGTAAAATAAAAATATATCGCCAATTAGAATCAGTGTTTGCTCGTTCGCGTTTCGCGATTTAAAAGACAAGTGTTTTTGCTATCGACTGCGTGCAATGCAGTCGTTATAGTCAGTGTTTGTTCGCAAAGTTTAATGCTTTATTAACAGTCGCACAGACTGTATATATAAAAGACAATAGAGTTTCGCGAAGTAGAGTCAGTGATCGTCCGTTTAAAATATAACTATCGCGTATTAGAGTCAGTGCATCATCGAAGAGGATGATCTCGACCAACTTCGATGTCGACCTACCTCATTTTCAACCACCTACGAATCGTCCACCCTCAATTTCGACCTAAATCACGGACGAGTGTTTTGGAGCCGTCGCAGAACTTCATAAGTAGTGAGTGAATTGTAATTAATTTGTAATGGAAAAACATTTTGAGTGACCACGAGTAAATTTCTTCGGAATATTAAAGTAGAGTCAAGGTTAGCCCGTGGGTCTCCAAATGCAGCAACCTCCACGTGGTGAGACCTGGGTCGATAGTACTTGCGATATATCGAAATCTAATGCATTGCAAGTAATACCGGGCGAATGGCTGCATATTTCATTGCGTTACCGAAATCTTATCTTTCATATTCTTACGAAGCGTTAAAGTTTAACACAAATTTTACTAGTTTCCTAATAATACCACGGTATGAATCCATATGAATTGATCAGATAGAATTGTGATGTAATTTCTTTAGGGTAACGCATTGAAAAAAATTTGGATCTCTTTATTATTCTTATTCGTTTTTATTTAGATCTAATGGCTGCTTAAATAAGCTTTAACTATTAATAATAGATCAATTAATATCTAATATTTAATATTTAATATCTACATTGTAATGATTTCATAAATTTTATATCATGCATTTTTTTTTTTTTTTTATCAATATAAAAAGTCAACTGTTTTGCTGTCATTCGGAGAAAAGAGAAAAAGTATGGAAGGTACTGACGAGAAGTCAGCCGTAAATAAAATGTTTATCCTTCCATGTCTACGACGATTATTTCTCCCTCGTTTTTTCTTTCTTCAGCGAATAACGATTTCGCATATTTCTATCGCACAAAAACGAGCACTTCGCCTCCAGACCTCTTGTTTATCTTCTTCTTCGAAAAGGAACGATGAGCTCAGTGAAAAAAAAAAAAAGCACTTCATTTAATCTGTCGATCTTTCGAACTTTTACGTCATTCGAGGTCAGCCATCGAGGACATGATCGGTGCATATACTTAACGCCTTATAAATTAATTGTAAATAATATAATTAAATTCATCGAGTAAATCGTTAAAATTATTTGTATAATTTAATCATTTGAAATTAACTTTACCGAGAAACAATATGTAAATTTTCACATATTTCTTTTTCCGTTCGATTTAACTTGAAATATTCCAAAAAAAAAAAAATAAATAAATAAATATTGTTTCGTTAAATTTATAATATTGAGTAACATCTTTTATACGCATTTCGATTATTTATAATAATTTCGCTTTATTTATGCCGTCATTTATCACAACAACCGTTACCTTGTGGCACTAAACGAGCATAAAATAACGAGCGAAACACTTTCGCTCGCTCGAAACAAAAAGCAAGTCGACCTATAACCCCCACTCATTTTCGCCGACCTAAATAATAACCGATTCTAGCCAATCCGCCAATTCGTCGTGTTACGATCTAACGCTCTTAACAAGCGTATGTATATACATAAAGTATATTCGTGGCTGCAACGAGATGCAGTGAACCACACAATAACGTGAACACTTCTTAGAAATTAAAGTCATACAATCAATCGATCTTATCGTTACCAATTTCGCCATTTCTATTTCGTACTATTGTACATGATTTTCTTCTGTCGTAGGATCAAGGATAATGCGATCGAAAATATTTGAAAGCATTTTACGAAATAGATTTATTAGTTTTTATTGCACAGGATGGACCTGCGATTATTAAAATCAATCGCTAATTATCGAGAATGTTAAAGATAACGTTCGTTTTTTTTTCTTTTTTTTTTTTGTAAAAATTGTAAAACTACAAGCCTAACCGGAGGCCTAAAAAGTATATTTTATCCCCATCCTGTGTTATATAAGTTTCATATATATATATATGTATGTATGTATGTATGTATAGACTTTTATCAATGAAGAATCTCAAATTGGAAGAAAATGAAACGAAGAAAAAAAAAGAAGAGGATAAAAGATTTATTTGTGGAGGATAAAATTTGGGAGGATTAAGAGAAAATGATATTAATTGTAACGATGAAAATTGATTTATGTTTCATATAATATGAAGTAAATTCAAAGGAACTTAGAATTGTTATTTAATCATTGTAATTAATGAATTACCAATCAAAACAACACGGAATAGAAACATGAGAAAATAGAATGATCTCGACCAACACGTTACACTCGATCTGCCTGCGGTGAAACGACGATGATGACACCGACAGGTGTTCGAAAGAAAGCAAAGTCATATCTTCGGCGAGCCGATCAGCTCGCACCTGCTCGTGCAAACTTCGACATTTTTATCGAGCATAACAATTTTCGTTCTTACGAACGGAGTAAGGAATGACAATATTAAGATCTATATATTTTGAACGTATAAAATATATTTGTGATATTTCATTGCAAAGAGAATGGACCAAAAGTCGATCAGACGGCTCCTTTGAAAATCAATTACTTCTTTTCATTTATCCTTTTTATATATCGTAAAACTACAAACTCTCAGTGACTTTTGAAACCCTTCCAATAATTCCTTTCTACATCCTTTCGTTATTCATTTTCTTTTTTCCTATTTGTTTTCTTTTTTTTTTTTTTATTTTTTATTACATTCATTCATAAAATATCATTCATAAAGTATCATTCATAAAGTAATAAATATTTATCAGTTTTGAATCCTCTGAATGATTTCGATAAAATTCCGACGTACTCCTCGTGGATACAATTAGTTTCTTTTAATGACGAACCTGCGCCGGGATTTATTTCTTGCTGGCCTTGGATGATTCATTCGGAATGACTTTCGATTACGTACAATGAACTTTATAATATGCAACGATTATTTTCCCGATGACGATAAGACAACTCGAATACCTACATGCGTTTATAAATGACAAAGAGAAAAGAAAGGAGATGGAATAGATATAAGTAATATTCAGATAGATCATTAGATCGATAGACGATTTCAAAATAATATCAATCTCTCAACTCCTACTACCACCAAGTAAGTCACACGTATATGGGGATCGACGAGTAGTGATCGTTTAATATACGAGATACCCACGTGCATACCTGAAAGGTGTTAAGAAATCATTCGAGGAATGATTCAACCTTTTTTCCGTGTAAGTAAACGGCAAACCATAGGGAAAGGGAACGGAGGAAAAGAAGAAAAAGAAAAATTTTACAAGTACTTACTACACGAGTATAGAATTTCTCGCTCTTTACACGATCATCGAATACATTCTGCTCTACGATCCTTTTTGATCGATACTCGGAAATGTTGGAGAAAGAAAACTAACCTTGAAAGGAGCTTCGTAAATCGAAATAATCGTTTCTTCGAGATAAATTATTTTCTTCTTTGGCCATTCTATCATATAATCGAAAACTAAAGAAGAATTTTAAATGACTTTTCTCATCGGATTTAATTCCTTTGATAAAATTTAAAATGTTGATTAGTCCGTCTCTAAAATGATTTCGAAATTAGATTTAAATAAGGTATTACTATGTCATCAAAACGTTACGTCTCAATTTTATTGATATTAAAGAAAAATAAAAATTATATACATATGTATATATATATATGTGTACACTATAACAAAATTAAATAATAAATTTATATAAGTATCAATTTAACTCGAATGTACTTGTAAATGATAATTCAATTTCTACGAATTGAAGCAAATACCAAATGACTATGTTGAATAAGAATATATCTATACATAGGTGTATATTTGTCTATAGTCACTGTGTATGTCACGAAACGCATAATTCACCGATTTAAACCGATCGATACCGATATATCGGTTTCGAAGTATTAATTAAACTAAAACTTCGTGTTCTAACTTTCGCCCGGATTCCGTTGAACGAGAGATACTTCGATCTAAGTCTCGGATCTTCGAGGAAAGAAAATAAGTATGAAAAAGAAAGAGAGAGAGAGAGAGAGAGCATTATTCCCGCAGTACAATTCTCCGCGATAAGGAGTTGGCGCGAACTCGACCACGAGGAGAGACACAGTACCGCGATATTATGTAATAAAGCATTACGAAAGCGGGGTCAGGCTAACGAGAGACTTGCATTAGCATTACAACTGCGGCATCGCTTCGTATTATGAGCCGCGGAACGCGTTACATCCTCGGCTACTTCTCTCTTTCTCTGACTTTTTCTCTCTTTCTCTGACCCTTTCTCTGACTCTCTCTCTCTCTCTCTCTCTCTCTCTCTCTCTCATTTCCTGTATCTATGTATACTGTTATGCCTGCTCCACAATTAATATAGCCCTTCTTATTTGTACAACTGAATACAGCCGTTAACTATCATCTCGACATCTTTCTTAATGGTTGAAGAAAAATAAACAAACAAAAAGAAAAAAAAAAAGAAGTAGAAACACGAGAGATAAAAAGAATCGAGAATTTCGAAGAATTTTCTTCTTGCAATTTCAAAGATATTTTGTCGAATAAATTTAATCAATGTTATTCTATTGCAACTATCTCAACTCGGACAATAATTTCATCGTTGGATAATATGGAATTATTAAGAGAAATAATTTTATCGAAATATTTCCAATTCAAGATAAAATGTTCTTCCTCTGATACGACGAATGAAATAATAATAATAATGATAATAATAATAATAATAATAATAATAATAATAATGATGATGATGATGATGATGATGATAATAAAAGAAAAAAAAATAAGAGAAATAGAAAAGTATAAAACTTTTTGATCCACTTTCAGAACTCGTGGGATTCTCCCATAGAAACTGGAGAAGATTACAAGAAGGCGATCTTCTTGGAATCATAAATAAACGCGTCGTGTCATTGGACGTACCTACTCGTTGAACGATGATCGTTCGGCTACCACTCTCGCTCGCACTTCGTCTCCTTTCTTTCGACTTTTCTTCTTCTTCCTCCTCCTTCTATCGTTCGGAAAGCAATACCTAACTGCAACGTCTAACAGCACGCGTTCGACGGTAAACTCCTCTCATTGACATTCTTGACGCATTTTATACACAGAAGGATCTTCTTCTTCCACTTGGAGACGATAAAAGAAGGAAGTTGTTTCGCCATTATCACGATAATTGTTTCTCGTTCGTTTTCGTGGCGAATAGTAATAAAAAAAAGTTATATATACTTCGATCGTGAAATATTTGTTATTAAATGAAATATATATATATATATATATATATATATATATATATATATATATATCCTAATAACGAAAATTGTGTAATCGCATATCTATCTATCTATCTATCTATCTAATGTTAGATAGACGTATCCGTGTAACGTAGGAAAAAAGTATAATGCCGGTTTTCAAGATCCAAAGCGAAAGTAAAGGAAGCGTAACTTTGAAAAGAACCGATAAGGACAGTTGAATCGAATTTTATCCGACATCAAATCGAGGTCTTGGTAAAGCTTGTCATCTCGGATTATGGTTTAGAAACGTGGATATTACCAGCCAAGCGAGATATTAGTTTCATTAATGTGCATTGGACAACTGTGATCGTTGAGTGAGCATTAACACGTAATGATTTATGAAAACGCATCGATGATCACGAGTATTATTGTAAAACGATATACCATATATCCGTAACTTATATCTCGTTAGAAGGGAACTAGATTGAATGATTATGATTGACCACACGCTCTTAAAGAATGTTTCATTGTTGTTTAATCGGCCAGGCTAAGGGAGAGGAAAAAAGAACTAACACGAGAGTCGAAGACTTCGTTACTTTGAAATTATTTTCAAACCGCACGAAAAAACCAATAATAAATGTTGGAGGCGCCAATGTGAAGTTTGTTATCTGATAAGAGCCCTCGATATAAGATATCACGTACAAATGAGATAAACTATGTTTCATGCCTCGTCACGTTGCTAGAAAAATATTCTAGTACAGTCCGTCCCTTGATTAACGCGATACTTCTTATACGCAGATTTTTTTCTTTTTGTCTTTTTTTTTTTTTCTTTTTACACGATAGATTATCCCACCGTTTACACGATACTTTTATACGCGATTTCTTTTTCTTTTTTTTTTTTTTTTTTACGCGATCAAAAAATATATTCATTAATAATCTTTAATTGAAATTTACTACGATATCATTCTTGTTAAAATAAATTCATTAAAAAAAAAAGATTTCTACTATATCGATATTTCAATTCAACAACGTTCATTGACTACAGATTTCTACTGTACCGATCTGTCAGGATAACTTTCACGTTAAGTTATCATAGAATTCATTTTCTACAGTAGGTAATTATACCAAAATTGCCTTTTATATTGAAACAAAGTTTTATAATATCTATATAAAATGTTAATATCTCGATATATTATTTGTATTTTAATTGGAAACGTTATCGAACTTATTGATTGCGTATGATTTTTATATGATCGCTACGCGAAACATATTGTTTCACAAGCGCGTTAGATCGAAGGAATAAAATCTATACTATATTATTTCTATGATATAATTTTCATCCCCACTTTTTGATTAGTATGCAATCTGATCGCGACTTTGATGGTACGCAATTTATTAATATGTAGATATAAAGTAACATTTTATATTTTCATCTACCAATGAAACGAAACCTAATAAATCTAGGAACGTAAGACAGTGTGTATTTGTGATATATTCGAAGAACAAATGGTTAAGCAAAAAATTTTCGGTTAAATGTGATATGTTATAAACATTTTAAATATATAGACTTTTTGTTTAAATTTATAACAAGTAATCCTGATAAAACTAATAATTTAATGTAATAGTGTAAAATGATGTCATTAAAAGACAGTGATTAGAAAAGTGTGGCCCTTTTTCAATCGATCATTACAACATCGGGAAGATCAACACAAACATGGTTAATGCAACGCACACTCATAATGTTTGCAAAGTTTACGAATTAATTTAAGGTTTGTGGTTTTTTTTTTTCCTTATTTGTTATTCGTTTTATTGCTATAATTTTTGCTTATCACAGATTTTGTAAGAGAAATAATTTTTTTTTTAAAATGGCCACCAAAATATTATTGGACGAAATAAGATCTAATTTGAAAGGAATCTTTCTTACCGCAATAAAAGCTGTTTCTCCTAAACGAATAATAAAGGATAAGGTGAAATTAGAGAATGGAACTTTATGTGTTGAGAATAATAGATTCCCAATAGGGGAGAAAGTTTATTTAGTAGGTTTTGGTAAAGCTGTAATGAATATGGCTATAGAATTAGAAAATATACTTGGCAATCGCTTAGTCAAAGGTATAGTTAGCATACCTGAAATATCAAAAAATTCCATATGGGCATTCGATGAAACATCCAGTTTCCCAAATCAAAAAATTACTGCGCTTCAGTTTCAAGAAGGCGCTGTACATAATCAACCAGATGATAGATCTTTAAACACAACGCACGATATTATAGATCTAGTTGAATCATTAACCGAGACAGATACTTTAATCGTATTGGTATCAGGCGGAGGATCGGCGCTACTTTATATGCCTAGACCTACTATCGATTCTGAAGATAAAATGCGTTTATGTAAAGAATTGCAAAATTCTGGCGCCGATATAACAGAGGTTAATATTGTAAGACGAAAGTTATCTATGGTTAAAGGTGGTGGTCTTGCTAGAATGGCTTATCCAGCTTCTATTATTTCTTTAATAATATCTGACATCATAAATGATCCCGTTGATTTAATTGCCAGTGGCCCTACTGTTTATAATCCCAAATCACCAGAGGAAGTTATTGCTGTTTTAAAGAAATATAATTTATTTTATACTTTAGAAAATGATTTAAAACATATTATTACATCTACAGAAACTTTTAATGATGCACCTTTATTAGATTCCGAAAAGAAATTCAAGCATGTCAATAACATCATTTTAGCGAATAATATGACAGCAATTGAAGAAGCAAGATTAGAAGCTTTACGTAAAAATGTTGTACCAATAATATTACAAAATAATATTAAGGGTGATGTTCACGACGTTAGCTTAGCGTACGCACATGTGACAAACTTGATATGTCTTGCATTGAACAAGACATTAACTATGGAAGATTTTATTAAAAGTGTTAATAAATCAGAGATCATTTCTTTAAAAGCTGAGAAAGTAAAAGAGATTTATTCTCTGATTGAGAATGTTAACCAAAATGGTGTAGTTTTAATAGGTGCTGGAGAACCAACCGTTAAAGTTACCGGTACAGGGAAAGGTGGAAGAAATCAAGAATTAGCATTATATTTCTCATTAGACTGGTTAGCAAAAGTGAAAACTAATCCACTGCTAGCAGCTTATGATGTAGTAATATTTAGTGGTGGTACAGATGGCCAAGATGGACCAACGGATGCAGCAGGTGCATTTGGTTATCCTGCTTTTGCACCGATAGTATACGAGTTACTTGAAATATTAAAATCAAAAAGAACCAAAGAAATAGCAGCATCACAATCAAAAAAAACTGATAAAATTACCAATGAAGTAATGCCTCAAGATCCGTGCAAAAGATACGTATTCAGCGATTATCTAAAACCACAATCGATTAAATTAGCAAATGATGAATCGAATGAAATAGTAGAGGAAATGGATGATATTGAATTAGTCGATATACATGAATATGAAAAGAAATATAAGACGGAATTAATGATGATGGAAGTGGAACGTATGATACCTGAAAATGCCTTAACAGAGAATGATTCGTACAATTTTTTTTCTCGTTTCATGAAAGGTGAAAATTTAATTAAAACTGGTTTTACTGGTACGAACGTCATGGATTTACATTTTATTTATATAAAAAAACGTGATTGTTCGTGTGAACTTAATCCAAAGGAAGAAGATTTAACGGTTACAAGTTTAGATGATCACGAGTTACATATCGATCCAGCAACCATTGAACGACATAAGTCTTTACGCAAACGTGCGTTCTTAAAAGACGATATCTCGGATAAATCGATAACTGATAAAATTGATATAGAAAAATTAAATATAAAAATAATAGATGAAAACTTACGTGATCCATGTTGTAACAAGCAACGAAAATTCCAAGCGACTAAAAAAGAATAGTTACGATATTAGACATATTTCAAAATATAATGGTGTATAAATGAATAGCAGAGAATCTTGGTATGTAATATTAAATCTAATAATCTAACTTACCTCAAACGATTATTTTATCTAATATCAACATCGCATTCCTTTTTTGGATAATATATATAATAAGATTTATCATTACAAATATTCAATAGAGTAAATTTTTTATTGATAACATTTGGTATTTTGGATATGTATATAAAAAAAAAAGTGTGTAGTAAATATTAGACGCATACAAGTGTTGTTACCTAATTTTATTTCTCAACATAGTTTACAAATTTAAATGCATATTTGTTGATAATCTCCACTAAAATAAAGAATTTATTAAGTAGTATCACAGATTGATAAAAAGAAGCAAAATCACAGTGACAAATCTATTATTATTTATTACTTAATGCCTCGTAAATTGTACACAGAATTAAAGAGTAGTAGTCAGTACGCAGATTATTTTTTGATTATAAGATGGATGGTTTCTTTTTTTTTATCTGCAATTACATTTTATTTACAATTTTATGAAGAAAGTAAGATAACATTATATGTTAACAAAATAAAAAAGTTTTTTATGATCATATTTTGGTTTTTAACCCATGCTTTACTTATTTTCATTAATACAAAAATAGATGTAATTGAAGGGTAAATTTGCAAAATCTACCATGAATCATATTTTGTCATTTTAAAAACAAAATGAGAAAGTTTATAAATATTTTTCATCGCTTACTAACAAATACTTTGGTAGTGAATTTATATAATCGAAGAAAAATATGTTGTGTTTATATACTATCATTTAAGTATAATAATCACAATGATATCTACCATATATGTTACTTATAAAGAATTATTTTTATGTGGCATAAATAAAACCAAACATCGATTTTACATGTCGAATATAACTCATGCATCTATATTCTTATAATACTTGTAAGTTATAGCAAATGTTATCAAATACTCCAATGTGTAGGTAAAAAAAGAAAAAAAAAAAAAAAAGAAAAATTATATCTTGCAAAACTACCCTTTAATTATATTAATGATATACTTTATTGAAAGAAAAAAAAAAGATACGAGAATAAGTTAATCGATTAAGTTTTCACCCACAGTACTACAAATTAAAAATTCATTTTTACAAAAGAAGTATGAGACAGCCCTTTGAAAAAAAAACTGCCATGGACTGTAACATACAAAGTCTAAAAACATTCGCAAAAATTATAACTACAAATAATGACGATGAATACACAGTAGTACGTAAAGATAATAAAGCAAGGGCACAGTGATCATATTCTTAACAAATAATTCTTGCTATCTTTAAAGCAAATTCTCTCGTTTCACTCAAAGTAAAAAAAGAAGACAATATTATTGTCCACGCATAACAGAAATATTTCAATCGTCTTTAGTTAACGTTATAAATTTCATATGATATAAATATACGTCCGTCAGTGTGAAACTGATTCATCTCATGAGATTCTCTAACTTTAAAAAGTCTAAATGAGACATATAATAACATCCTAATGAAGATTACACGCGCATATATTCTATATTTTTTTTTTGTTTCTTTTTCTCTCTTTTTCTTTTTCCTTCCATTACTAAAGCAAATTACATTCGTACAATTCTAACACTTTGGACAAAATAGTTATATTTGAAAACAAAAATAAACATTGAGGTTTTTCCATTGATTTAAGCAAAATGAAGTTATAAAATTTATATTTATAATACACTTTACAGATTCGTAATACCATTAACTTAAGGTGCATATTACATGACCGGCAGGTATATATAACAATTGACAGGTAGCTTCTGCATATAGTAACGACAATATAGACATACTGTACTTATTAAAACCTGTATCCTATCTTTTAGCTGTCGGACGTATTCTTTCCTTTTCAGTATCCCTATTGTCAGCTACCGTCCATTCAGGATCATTAGGATCCTCCCCTTCTATGTCACAACAAGCAGATTCTGTTGAATCAGATTCAGGAGATTCCAATTCTCCATCCTAGAAATAAAATGTAAAAAAAGTCTATCTAAATATTCTTTAGAATTTAGACCGGCGGATAATAGCCAATTAGAATAAAAAATGATCTTTTTCAACTGAGAGAGAGATAGATATATATATATATATATATATATATATATATATATATATATATATATATATGGCAGCAGCAAAAAAAAACATAATCGATATTAAATGAAGATAACAAAATAGTTCTAACATTGAGAAATATACAACAATATGTTATATAAACGCTATTCTTTTTTTTTTATATATATATGTTAATCACTATGTCTATAATACGTATTAAAAGAAAATGGTATTACATTAAATATATTAGAAAGCGTCAATTGGAACTGCTTACCAGAAGTAGCCTTTTGAGGAGCCATGAAATTTGGCTCAAAGTTATATTAATAATCACAATGCGAATACTCGAATATATTAATTTATCAAAATGAATTTAATTAATGTCTCATGTGAAATTCTTTTTTAACGATATACATACATCGTCTTTATCTTCGTCTCGAGGACACAGAGATACCGATGAAGTTTGCCAATGTCCGTCAGGCATTACTTCGACCATCTTGTCATAAACTTCCTCAGATAGTGGAAATATTCGTGGTTCATACGGTAAAATCTAGGTCGAAACATTGGCGTTAAATAATAATAATAATAATAATCGTAACAAAGTTTGTTGCAATGACAGAGGTCGTTATGCGAATTAATTTCTCAAAGTATATCGAAGAAGAAAATTCCTCTACCTACCTCGTTTTCATCTTCATTATAAGAGGTCCCAACGTCGTCTTTTCCTATCCTTAAAACCGACATTGCACGACGTCGGTGTGAATCCAAGTTTTGTTGATGTTCTGTCTCCTGTACTTGTAACGGAGTTGCAGGTGGAGATGTGATCGGAGACATAACATCTCCACCAAAGTCACTGGCATGCGGGGACATTGGATCTAAAAATAGAAATAAAAAATATTCCATTAGCGTAGTTAGTTAATAAATTAAATTAATTAATTTCACAAGTTTTATTTGACAAAGCACACCTGGCGTGTTCGCACCGCTGTCTGCTCTACTGTCAGTACGACGATTGTGACGAATACGCGTTTGATGAGGCATATTGAGGTACGTCATGAAACGTTTATTTTCTTCGCGTTCACTTCGTTCGTGTCTTAAAGCAATCGTTTCATCCGATATATCCTCAAACTATTAACAACATACAAAGTTACATTTAATATGTCGTAATAATAATAATAATAATAATAATAATGACGATGATGACGATGATCTAAATGATTTCCTTTTCGAAATAATACTTACATCACTGTCTTGACTAGGCCTATGCATAATACCATTTTTAACGTCAGTTTTTGGTCGATCTTCGCACAATCGCCATCTATACAAAAAAAAAAAAAAAATAATAATAATCAATTTACATACATTCATTTGTAATTTCAATATATAAACATTTTTTGTTATATATCGTTATATATTTACTTTGGAGTTAAAATTTCTTTATATTGTAATTTTTCAAGCCTTGTTGAAGCTGCCACGCTATACGGAATGACGATATTGTCTATATCGTACGAGTTCTGTCGCATACGCCTGTAACATTTTATTCAAAACGTCAATCCCATCGCTGCTAACCATATCGGATACAACGCGTACGAGAAAAAAAAAAAAAAGAAAAGAAAAGAATTAATGTATCAAATATATCCCGCTTCTCATCTTACCCGTGCATAGTTGAATTCCTCTCTTTTATCGAATTTTTTTCCAATGTAGTATTGGTATGTTGTAATGGGGAAGGCACTGGGGATGAATGTTTACTGGAACTAGAAAGCGCATTAACATCCTCATCATCCTCAGTTGGCAACTTTGGTACTCTTTTCCTGCTTAAACCATTTGCGTTTCTTTCATGTCCTAGTCTATTTCTCTTTCCTTTTAGCATCTTCCTCTTAATCCCTATACATATATATATAATATTAAGGTGTATATAATAACAAGGTGTAAATGAAATGGTTGAATCGGTTATAAAGTCGACAAAAAATATGTCTCGATGCGTACGTGCTGTGAAGATGCTGGAAGAGGATTGTTTCAAGCGTGCAGCATACTTTGCTCTGTGTCCGGGAAGTTTTTTATTTCTCCTTTCATTACTATCTTTATCCTTTAATCGAGTAATACGCGTACTTCCCCTTAACACCTTTTGTTGCCACTCCGCCGATTTCATGATAGCTTCTAAATGAGTTCCTTGAACAATCTCTGCAAAAAGAATAAGGAAATTCAGGATATAAAATCGAAATCTAAAATCTAGACAAAAAAATAATTATCTAAAAGAAATCATAAAGTAATTTGAATTAAATGTAACATCTCTGTTACTATTCATTCCTTGCATAAACCAACAATATAAGTTATGAATAGTAATAAAAGCAAATAATATCATAAGCATAAAAAGAAAAGAAGAAACATGCACACGCACATACGCACGTACGCACATACACATACGCGCATGCACTCTTTTTTTTTTTTTTTTAATCAAACTAAAGAGATGTATGCACACTCACGCACGCACATACACACGCGCGCGCGCCTGCACTTTTTTGTTTTTTTTAATCAAACAAACAAAAAAGATTCTACTAAATCATTATTACTACGAATAACTCATAATTACCTACACATATAGTAAATTATTTTCATGTTATTTTATATCAACCTACCATCTGGAAAGGATAAAACTGGATGATAACAAGGATCGACAAGTGCCAGCCTCTCTTGAACGGAGAGCTGTTCAATTGGTTCTTGTGTCTGAGTTGGATCTAGCCTTCCTGTGCACAAAGCACATGCAGGCAGTGTATGATCACAGCTACATCTTACTGTGGATGCTTTAGCTGCACGTTTTGAGACTTCATGTAGCCTGTCAACTTGTAATAATTTTCTCTTTCTA
>OU426998.1:4759119-4771619 GCA_911387935.1 Dolichovespula saxonica | reverse complement strand
CGAGGAGAGGCGAGGAGAGGCGAGACGAGACGAGGCGAGGCGAGGCAAGGCGAGGCAAGACGAGACGAGACGAGGAGGAACGAGCGGGGCCGGGAACGGACGATCGAACGTGCTCTCGCTCGTTGCTCGCTCGCCCGCTCGCGTTCGGGTTTTAGACCGCGGGATAGGTGAGCGAAACGTTACGCGCACACGGAACCGTATCTAAACTCGGACTGGTCGAGTAGGGAGGAAGGAAGGAAGGAAGGAAGAAAGGAAACAAGGAATAAAGGACGGAGATAAAGAAAGGACGAAAGAGGGAGAAGCGATAAAAAAAAAAGAAGAAGAAAAAGGAGAGAGAGAGAGAGAGAGAGAGAAAGAAAGCACGCGAGGGATATAGAAAAAAAGAAAAAAAAAAAAAGAGAAAAAAAAAATTGGCGGTATTTCTTTTGCGATAATTTCGCTCTCTACCGTGCAATGGCGGAGCAGCAACACGCAGCCTCGAGGAAGTTCCCCTTCGGATTCTTCGCAACTACGTACGATCGCGCTTTCGTCTCTCGTTCCCCGCGCTCGCGGTCACCTAAAGGAAGAAAGATAGATAGATAGATAGAGAGAGAGAGAGAGAGAGAGAGAGAGAGAAAGAGAGGAAGAGAGAGGGAAAAATAGAGACCAATGGGTAAGAGGACGGGGTGGGAGAAGGAGGTAGAATGAGAGAGAGAGAGAGTGAGAAAGAGAGAAAGACCGAGCGCGCGGGAGGCAGGGAAGGAAGAGGCAAAAGATGCACGAAGCACGGCCGCGTTATTCGAGACGAAGCGGATAACCGTCACGCACAGGGCACTGTGCGACCACGACACTGCTCTTCACACACTCCAGTAGCAACTTTGAACTTTGTAGAAATATATTAAACGTAATCCTTGATGTCACACCCACCAAACAGCACAATAATCCCTCACCCGTTTTCGTTAGTGGCGACGCGCGTGTGTGCTCGTAATCGTGGCTCCTCGCATCGCTCGTTCCTCTTTCATTCCGAGTCCGTCGCTCAGGAAACGGCCGCGACCTTTTTTCCTTTCTTTTGAAATTAATTGTCGACGAATCTCACGAACGTCGGACGTAATATAACAAGAGATATTTATCGGCAATGTGTACGAATTCACTCGAGTTTGCCGTCGTCGTTGTCGAAGCGGGCTTCGACCAATACTGGGGTGCTTCTACCGGATGTGGCCTTCGGTATAACGGACCAATGAAATCAGAGGTTTGTTCGCGCAACGCCCGAACCGGGGCGGCTGCTGCCGATGCTTTTCTCTTATTACAGTGTGGCAAATCGAAGCAAGCCTTTGGTCGGAACAATTTTTCGAGCGGCGACGACCTGCTTTGTCTTTTTTACTTTGAATGTAACGCCAAGGAGGCTATGATATTCGAAAATAAAAGAGAAATGCGTTCTTTGATTTTTTTATTGCGTTTCATTTTTCTCTTTAGGAACAATAACCAATAGAGAAGCTGTACTACCGTTCAGTCATACGTAATTTCGGACCCGCCAATAGCGTTTTTAACAGCTTGCTCTACTAACGATTCTATTGGCGGATCAAATCTTCACCTATTGCGCAACTTTAAACATTGATTATTATTGGACATGTAGTTCGTACGTGGATTAGAAGATACCAACCGTTACAAGTATCGAAGGGAGAAATTTGTAAAACGTTGCAAAGCGTATATTATGACAGGAATACTTCAAAAGGTAACGATTGTAAAATTATTTTATAACCTTCGTTATATAAGTACGATTATTCATCATTGCATTAGATAACATTTCAAATTTTACTTTGGATTAACTTGGACGGATATTCCTGCTAATTATTTCTAAAGCTGAAAACTACGTTGTGATTGGCCGAAGTAAGTAATACGTAACACAATGTATATCTATCCTAAGTATTACAAAGATATGATCTGTGATTTTGTAAACAGAGTATTTAACAGAATCAAAGTACAGTACTTTCGTAAGCAGAAGTAGTATTTTAAAGTTTTGAGGCTATAGTTTTTTTTTTTTTTTTTTTTTTTTCGAATGAAAATTTACTATATACATACAATTTACATGAAATCATGAAATTAATTTATTGATAATTGAAGGTAAGATTTTGCACATAAATATTTCAAATGACCTTGTCATTTACTAATCTATTTTAAAAGGAAACAAAAAAATTATAAATATTTGTATGGATGAACGTAAATATTAAAAAGTATTAATTTTTCAATGTGATCAATCAAAAAGAGGCTGTTATTAAACATAATTTGCATGTAAGCACAACAATTGTTTATTTATAGAGATGACTGTACATAATCTTTAGTTTTGTATCTATGTCATATTTATAAGTAAAGGTGCAGAACCTATTTTTATACAGAGATGTGAATTATAAATTACGTTATACATTAATTGTTGTAGATATTTGTTACAATTAATTATAAACTATTGATTAATGTTATCTTTAAACGGCCCATTTCTTGTATAGTTTTGAACATAACAAAAAAATGATGAACACAATAGAGTTCATTAAAAGTAGCATTAGTAATATTTAATGGCACCGATATTATTTTTTTTCTAATCGTTTATATCTCTCATAATTGAATATTTGTATTATCATAACTACAGTAGGACATAAATTAAATAGCTTGATCAAGATCGATCAATATTGAATAAGTTGAAACTACCTATTTTATACTATAAAAGTATTTTTAACATATATGACTTAACTATGTATCTCGATTAATAGAAGCTTAGATAGATAAAAAGCCATATAATTAAACCTTGCTTAATTGAAGTCCTACTGTATTTTGATATTTTTCTTAAATATTCACAATAGTGGCTAAAAGATAAGAAAAAGGTATAATTTTGATTGTATAATAGAAATGCATTAAATAAGATCACCAAAAGGTAAAAGATAAAGCAAGTGAAAAGAAATTTCTTAATGATTTGTTAAATTGATATTTGTCTTGGTATAGATCACTGGTTAGCGTTCGCATTTTTTTCTTATAAACAAAATGCTATGCAATTAAATGATAAAATTATATCATATTATTTGTAATCTTTATCAATGCCTACACAGAACCAATATAAAAATATATTTCTAGGATTTGCTTTAATTTTTTGATAAAATTGAATGAATATAACTTAAAACAGGATATATTATAAATACTTTAACAGTATTTATAAAATGTAACAACAATAAATTATTTTTTATAAATATTTCCGAAGCATCACCATTTAATTGCAATATTTTTATCATTGGATATGTTCAATATATTTATGTGTAATGTCCGATGATTACATATATTATTACTATAAATTTTAATATTATTGGAATGGACATTATTTCTCATAATTAGATCTGGTAAAATCAATGTCATACTATATTAAAGCGTACGCACGTGCACATTCACACACACACACACACACACATATATATATATGCATGTATGTATGGATAGATTTGCAACTATTTATCATCATATTACAAAAATACTGTTCTAAATTAAAATTGTTATATTTGCAATGACTATGCTTAGATGCTTTATTACTATAATAAGTAATAAAGGATCAAGAAATGCTGCAATTAGAAGTTTATCTATGTAGTTTTTTTTTTCTTTTTTCTTTTGTTTTTAATTTTTTGTCGAAGTTGTATAGAAAACCTTCTACTATCTTTGCCACTCAGTAAAGGTATATAATATTTTTACATAAATATCCTAACTTAACTAAAATAATGTTAGAACCATGATCAATATATTTGATTCAAAAGAATATACTTTATATTATTATCAGACAAGTAGATTATAGAGCATTATAGAGCAATTGCATAAACGAGTATTACCGCGATTATTGTCGTAATAATATTGCTATTATTTCTAACGCTAAATCCAAAACGTAAATGGCCATATCATGATGATTCTACCATTAATTAATCGCGACTATTATTAATGTTATTACAATTTTCGATATAAGTATATATCGATGTTACATAAAAGATAGAACACATTTAAAATAACTAGCTCCAATAGATAGGCAGTAGTTTACTGATCGCACACATTAATCGTGATTTTTATATACTCGTTACGATATAATATATATATATATATATATATATATATATATATATATATATTTATATATATATTTTCGTTACAATTTTTTATTTTTTATTTATTAATAATTATATGCACGTGCGAATCGTGCAACCAGCCAATCAATCACGTTTCCTTATTTTATTTTGACAGCGAAAACATTGGAACTGTCGTATAATTTAATAAACAACTATATCAGATCGCAAAACAATTACCAATAAATGCTACTAGGGCATTATTGTATTCGAACTGTGAACACACTTACACATTTCATATCGATATTGAATGGTCTGCTCCATTTTGAGTTTGTCTATGTTGTGGTAATGCTGTCAATTCATTTTTACTTAAATGATTAACGATTCCTGCACCAAGGGAATCTCCCATAACATTTACTGTCGTCCTACAGCGATCCCTGAAAATTACAAAGAAAAATTTTGTAGTCTCGCCAGAGTATTTTTTTTTTTTATTTTCTATTTCTTTTTTTTTTTTAAAGACCGTTTCTTACATCGGAAAAACTAAGAAGAAAAATGCACTTACAATAGCCAATCAACCGCAAGAATAAGGAAGACATCGTTCGATGGAAGATGTACTGTGTCTAGAACCATCACCATAGTAACTAATCCCGCCTGCGGGATCCCAGCTGCTCCAATACTTGCGGCAGTTGCAGTAATACTGAAAAAGTCCATGAAGTCAAAAGAAATGCTTTTTTTTTTTTCTTTCTCTTTTAATTATTGTCATTACTATATCGTATTTTGTATGTGTGTGTGTGTGTTAAGCCACATAAAATGTACATACACGTAGATTTCTTCAAACATATTAACATATAAGGAAAGAAAAAACAAAAGAGAGAGAGAGAGAGGGAGAGAGATAATTACAAGATTTTACCTGATCGCCACTAATTGTCCAAAAGTGAGGCTGACTTCGCGAACTTGGGCTATAAAAATCGCGGCCACTGCTTCGTACAAAGCAGTACCGTCCATGTTTATTGTTGCACCTATCGGTAGTACAAATCTGGTTATTCGTGGATCAACGCCGTTTCTTTCTTCGAGACAATTTATGGCAACTGGTAATGTCGCCGAACTCGATGATGTACCAAATGCGGTGACCAATGCCTGTGCCATATTGGACAGATAACGGTAGGGATTCTTTTTTGTTACCACGAAATACAATCCAGGTAGTATGATGAAACCGTGAATGCAAAGGCCAATTAGAACCGTCAGGAAGTACATGCCGAGCTGTGCGACTATTTGTTCCAATGATTCCATTTCAACGATTTTTGCAGCCACCAAAAATAGTATACCGACCGGCGACAACCTGTTAGGACATCGAACGATAATTACTTTATCCTAGTAAATTGTCAAAGGTTTGTATTTTGTTATATGATTTTCTTACCAAATTACCCAATTGGTGATTAACATCATGGCGCTTGATAAGGATTCGAAAAAGTTCAAAAGCGGTTTCCCTTCCTGATTCATTTTACCCAGAGTAATGCCCAATACGGTTGAGAAAACGACTAAACCGAGAATATTCATACCAGGAATATCCTTTTCGGTGAAGTCCCAGTTATCCATGTCGTCTATACAAAAAGGAGAAAGGAAAAATTTGCATAATAATAATAATAATAATGTATTATAAATTTTTAAAGAAACAATGAATAGATATATTTTACCTTGATCGCCGTCGACGGGTTTTTTGACTACTGTGCGCATTTGAGAAATACATGCTTGGACCAGATTCGGAGGGAACATGTTCCTAACTAAATCCAATAGGGTATCAACGGTCGACGAATTTTGTGAGAGAACTTTTTCTTCGTAACTGGCAGAGCTACCTACACCCGGTCGAATGGATACGACCAAAATTATACCTAAAAATAAAGCGCATTATAATTATTAGCCGAGGAATGTAATAAGACTCGTTGATAAAAAAAAAACAAGAAAAAAAAAAAAAAGAAAAAAGAAAAAGGAGGTTTCACCAACCGAGTACAACGGCACTAATCGTCGTGACCATGTAATAGGAAATAGCGCGTGCACCGATTTTACCGCTGAGCGATAAGTCCAATGATCCGATGGCTGAGATCAAGCTTGACATGATGAGCGGCAGAATTAAACTCTTGAGCATTCTTAGAAATAGATCGCCGGCATAATTGATATACATGACCTCACGATTTGTATATCTCTCGCTTCGGGAACTCCTTAGGATTATACCTAAGACAATACCACTGACTACGCCACCAACGGTTAGTATGGTCAAGGCGTTGTGCCTCAAACATGATTGCATTTTTTCTTTCCTCGTTTGTGGCCTTTTACCTGGCTCTTGCGGATAATAGGAGGTTCTTTCAACTCCTCCCCTACCTTGCGTTTCCGAGCCAGACAAAGGAGATCTGTTAAATAGAATTTACTTATTAAATTACAAAATATGTGAGTACGACTGTGTATATATATATATAAAGAGTAATTCTTTCATTAAGCAGGAAAGAATTACCATTGTAACTTTTCCACGACATAATTATTAGTCATTAGTTTAAAGGTTTGCCTAAAAGGATGGGGTAGTTTATTGTCAATTAAATATTGTATAATCATATCGTTATACCAATTAAATATTATTGGAAGGGTCTTAATACGATATATTAAGACTCTTCCATAATATAATTATTATCTATTAGTGAAAAGATTTGACTGCGAATTAGTTTATTGCCAGTTAAAAGTAATACCATATTCGAGTTCCTCCACTCGTAATTCAATTATTTGAAGGATCAAATTTTACTGGAAATCCTATAGCATTTAATCGAGCATGCAATAAGCTATAGTACTTGATAATAACAATTCGATATATCCGATAAATAGACCATATGTTGATTGAATCATGCCGTGATCAATTTGAATAGCAAGTAGTAAAACAGAGAGAGAGAGAGAGAGAGAAAGAGAGAGAGAGACAGAGAGATAAAGAGTTCATTGATTGATCAAATCAAACCTGACGATGTATAATGGCCACGCGTTTGATATGAGCGTAACAAACGGAACGCGTCGAAATTAAAGCGTGGATTGGATTTAACGTATAATTATTAAGTCTTTAGAGATTCGTTCGAATACGAGAGTGAATTAAGAATAATGCAGAAATATTTAACGAGTTTGAATCCCGGATACCCACACGTCTTTAACACAGTAGTTTCTCTGATTTTCTCGTTTACGAAATAGTATAGGTTTATCTCGAATAAACAAACTCCATAAAAAGAGCACGCTTTGCATCGAGTCGTCGTCGCTGTCTTAGTAGTCATCGTCTTCGTCGTCGTCGTCGTCGTCGTCTTCGTTAGATTAAATCATACAAGTCGAATGATTTGCGTTTCTTCGAGGTCGTACGCGAAACGAGATGCATGGCTTATGAAACGAGGAAGAAATCTTTTGCTCATTAATAGACGATTACGCATCGTTGTATCTTTCTATGGTATTTCTTATCTTCACGTAATAAATTTCATCGATATAATGAGCGTTATATATATACAGGGGCTTTTCGAAAGAGATTTTTCTAATTTCTTTTTTTTTTTTCTCAACGTTGATAACCGAGTTTAATAACGTCATACGCGCGTTATTACAAATCGAACATTATCTATTTTTACAGTCGATCATTGTATCTTTTACGATGTTTATCACATACACGGACCGTCTGTAACCAACCATTCGTAAATTCACGTAAGCTCGCCGTTCCCCATTGCCAATGATCAAGGCAATAATATTTGACTTAGAATATTCTTGCTTCCGCAAAGAAACCAATATAGAACGCATGTAGGACAAACGCGTCGTCCGGGCCATGGGTGACATTTATTGCGCGTAGGTGGCATACGTACGAATAAACGGGCACACGGATGTCATCCCGCGTAATAGCACATCACTCTCATTCTTTTAATAAAAAAAGAATAAAAAAATAAAAAAAAAAAAAAAAAAAAACAAAGAACAAGAATCATATGATCGATTTGGATCGAACGAAAGGAAACGACGAATATCATTGGAATAATTGGGGGTATATACTGATCCCTGTAGGATTAAAAAAGAAATGTGAAAAATTGGGAGTTTTAGAGACGTCGTAATTTCTATCGATTGAAACGTTTATGAATCTGCCTTGATACGAGCTTGGACCATGCGTGCAACCACAAAACAGGACGTGACGACATGGTCGCGAGCGATTGATCGCTTACACGTGTATGCGTGCGTGTTAAATTACTGTCTCGTGACACGTATTAATGACAGAGGGACCGTGTGTAGTATCTATACTATGTGCAACGAGCTCTCTCTCTCTCTCTATCTCATCAACTATCGGTGAATACCCGTGAAAGCTGAGAAAGGATCAATGGAACCCCCTCCGTGTTAAACGCAAAACCGTTTGGTTAAGATGAGAGAGAGACCCTGAGCTAGGACATTTTTCGCCAACTAACTAGTGCAAATATAATACTTACATATACGTTATATACGATAAACAATTCCACGTTACCGAGTTGCAAACTGAATTATGAATCGGAAACAAGATCGAATGGGTCACGTGTTTATATCAACTTTTTTTTTCTCTTTCGTTTTGTTTTAGTGTATACCGTATACCAATGAAATAGATCCGATTTGTTATGAAACACCCTGTATATATATATATATATATATATATATATATATGTATGTATATATATGTATAGTCGATGAGAGATGATTTACAATATTGTCATATTTTGTACTCTACGAATACTTAAACTCTCCAACTGTATACAAAGAAAAAGAGAGAGCGTGAGAGAGAGAGAGAGAGAGAGAGAGAGAGTCTTTGACTATCTCAGACTGTCTATTGAACTTCACAGGTCCATTTACATTTGTAAAGTTAAGAAAGACATTAGCCGAGCCAGAAAACCAGCCAAACCGGACGAATTGCCAGGCGATCGAAGTACGCCAAGGCAAACAAGACCTGCCAAATCTTGGCGTAGAACTTCACTTTTATCTTGGTACACATCGACACGCAAGCCATTATCTTGGGTAGGGGGAGGGAGGGAGGGAGGGAGGCGCGTTTAAAGATGAAGTATCTGTTGAACGATTAAAGTGGATGAAACGAGAAAGAAAAAAGAAAAAAAAAGTAAAATAAAATAATTTAAATCGACGTTGATGTTTATAAATTTGTGTTTCAACTTAAAGATGCTTATCTCGTTCTAACAACGCCGAGTACACGGACATGCGAGATACGTCGTTATTGATGCGTGGACGCTTATGGTCGTTCAAGGCCGCATTTGTATATTCCACTCGAAGGTGGTCATTTTGAATAGGTATTTATCGTAATTCTTCGTGCTCTCGTTGCTAACTTTTCATCCTTTGTATTGTTCTGTGAATTTAATCGTAAAGCAACGTACACGTTTGTAGTTTACGATAAGGACAATCAATTTTTTCGTCATCGTTCGACATATATTCTTTTTTTTTTTCTTTTTTTTTATACGCGATTATAAAAGCAAAACAAATCATTCGATCCGGAATAATTCATCCGCGACGTTAATTTTTGATGTTAAACTATTCAACTCGTTGTAGATCGAAATTAAAATCAAGGACGTTGGATTAGACCACTTCGGCTCGTTACTTTTCATTCCGTTTGACGCAACAAATAAAATTTTTATTACGTCAAAGTCAGGAAAAAAAGAATTGTTTCCCATCGTATAATTAAAAAAAAAAAAAAAAGAAAAAAAGAAAAAAAAAAGAGAGAAAAAAAAAGAAGAAAAAAGTGAAATTGTTTTAAACGTGCTACGAGACATATTAGGCCGATCGAATTTATATGTGCTATTTAATGTGTCGAAATATGTTATGTAAAAAAAGAAATTCAAACGTACGTCTCCGCATTTATTTGCGTACTATGACATAGCGCGCAGGCCACTAGGATCAAGTTCGGTTATGCACATTACATTTTATATGTACCATAGCTAAACCTATATAACGAGATATGGTTACCAAGTTTATTACAGAGATCGCTAAAAATTAAACCGCACGCGCGCGTATCATAATTCGCGCTCAACTTGCATGAATATGAGCAATGCAATTTTTCTTTTATTGTCTCTGTACGAGTGTTAATAATAGTGTTTCGAAGTTACGTGCCAAAATATACCCAAAGAAAGAGAGAGAGAGAGAGAAGAAGAGAAGAAGGAAAAAAGAAAAAGACAAATGTTTTTTTTTATCAGATCCAAATGAGATAATACCGGATGATTGAACAATCTCAAGAAAGTTTTTAATTTATCATAATTTGTTCATAAATATATATATATATATATATATGATACTATCGCGTAAAATGAAAAATTTGCCTTTAAAGGGCCGTGTAATGTCAATGAAAATGTGAAATAAGAAAATTCACAGCCTTCCCCGTTAATAAGAATGATTACCCTATCTAATTGTTCGTACTTGAGCAAGCATAAAAAATCGCTAACGATAGACAGAAACGTTTCGCACTTAAACTACGGGTAATCAACGACGAATCGCACGTATTTTACGTTTATTTAATCGAATGGAAAGTATATATTACATATGTATCTATGAATGTATGTATGTGTTGCGCGTACTCGACACGATATTACGAAATTTGGCTGTCAATCGGGCTTTCGGATCCAGTTACGTTATCGACTAAGAGAGCACGTTGCCGTTTGAATAACATTAACGACATTAACTTTTCCTTTTATAACGTTCGTCATTTCGTTATATAAGCAACCCAGCCAATACATCAAAGAATCCAACGAAAGGATAGATTTCTGTTTTTTTTTTTTTTTTTTTTTTTTTTTTTGATTTATGAAATTGTTTTAGGAGAGGAGAAAATTTTCTTCGGGAGAGATACGAGTCTCAAAGGGGCTACCTCGACGTTTTATATAACGATTTCTCGAGAGGAAAAGAAGAAAAGCAAAAAAAAAAAAAATATAAAAAGAAAAAGGAGATCGTGTTACACCGACGTAACACGTAAGGAATAGATATATGTGATTATCCTTGCGTCCTTTTTCGATTGAAATGATATAAATGACGTTAATTGGAGTTATCTTTTCTATATCTTCCTATGATTATTTTCACCTTTTTTCTTTTCAATCGTTTATTCGAAAATGAGTTTCATAAATTAAATATCGGATAGGAATAAGGAATAGAGGAGGAGGTAGAGGAGTAGGAGTAGGAGTAGGAGTAGGAAGAGAAGGAGGACGAAAGCAACGCAACTTCTTCTTCGTTTCATGCGGCGCTACACGTGCGTCGGAATTGAGTAATATTAATATTTTCTAAGAAAGAGAGAGAGAGAGAGAGAGAGAGAGAGAGAGAGAGAGAGAGAAGTGAATAAATCGTTGATATTTCTATATAGAACGAACGAGTATATATATATATATATATATATTCGGAGAGGTACTTCTAAAAGGTAACAAGCACGTGCACGATAAGGCCGATAAAAAAAAGGACATAAAAAAGAATAAATAAAGATGAAAAGGATGAAAAAGAATAATAAAGATATATTATGCGAAAGGAAAAAGAGAGGGGAAGGAAAGAAATAAAAATAAAAATAAAAATAAAAAGAAAAAATTAGCGAAGAGAAAAAGAAAGTTTGTATACGTACAGTTCGGTAGCGGTCTCCATGACAAAAATCGTTGTTGGTTGAACGGGTTGAGTCGCGAGTTGAGGCGATAGCCGTCAGTCGTTCACATGGAGCGTTGCTTCCGCAAAGCCGGAAGTGTCCGATGCGTGATGCTACTCGACGAGAAGAACGAGATGGAGTGAGTAGGATAAAGAGAGGAGTAAGGGAAGAGGTGGAAGAAGAGTTGGTAGAGTAGGAGATGGGTGTTCTCCTTGTTGCAAATTTCAACTCTTCTCTTGTGCGTGTCCAATTATTGTTACTTCCGAATGTTCACGGAGTCCAACGCTTTGGGTCAGGGTGGTAGGAAAGAGAGAGAGAGAGAGAGAGAGAGAGACAGAGACAGAGAAAAAAAAAGAGGGAGATAAAGATATATAGAAAAAAAAAAAGGGATGGACAAAAAGAAAGAAAAAGAGAGAGAGAGAGAGAGAGAGAGAGAGAGAGAGAGAGAGAGAGAAATGAAAGAAATGAAAGAAATGGGAAAGGTGATATAAAGGCGAGGAACGCGATGTGGTTCGCGAAATGGTTCGAATCGTCGAGAGGATGTTACGCTGATGGGGCCTCTCAATCTGTGCCACCTTGGGTGGTACGATCAGCTATGGCGATCTCCCCCTATAACGACGATCTCTTCCTGCCGCTACGATCTATCCTCTTCTCCCTCCTCCTCCACCACCTCCACCACCACCACCACCACCACCACCTCCTCCTCCTCCTCCTCCTCTTTCCTCCTCCTCCTCTTGGTCGTCGTCGTCGTTGTCGTTGTCGTTGTCGTAGTCGTAGTCGTAGTAGTGATGCGATATAGACACCGGACAAAT
>OU426998.1:4751619-4756619 GCA_911387935.1 Dolichovespula saxonica | reverse complement strand
GGTGTATTCGTAGAGACGTATGTACTCTTCAAATCTGAATACGTAATGATCTTAAATTCTTTCTCCCTGTCCAGTGTGTACGGTCGATGCCGAGAACGTCCGTTAATTTATGTTGTCTCGACCGGAGTTATGACTCTTCGAGAAAAAGAAAAAAAAAAAAAAAAAAGAAAAAAAAAACCCGCGTTACCAGTTACACGTTTTTCTTTTCTTTTCTTTTCTTTTTTTTCTTTTTTCGCCCGTCCCCCATCCCCCTCCCCCTCCACCCCACCCCACCCACCCAACTCAAGTATCGATCGTCCGAGTCGTTAATTCTCGTTGCATCGTCGAAAGAATAATCATTACGGAATGATTCTAATTTTACGACGAAATGATCGTTCGCGAATGTGCCAAAAATGTGTCTTCGAAGAAATTGCATTCTTCCAGCTTGAATTTCGTCGAGTACTCGGCGAGTTTGACGCAACAAGTAGATTCGCAGATCTCTCAGAAATGTTTTCACGATCGTAGGAATAAAAGAAAAGAAAAAAGAAAAGAAAAAAAATAGGAAAAAATTAGCGAACAAACAGTTCTTCGTGCGAGTATTATTATAGATCGTCCTAGAAAGAATTAAAACCGTTTGATAATAACGAAAGCAAATGGGGAGTGGAAATCTAAATGATAAAATAATAGAGATAGGACGAACTATGTTAAAGCATTGGTTGCGTGCCAATGATTGTTCTTTCTTTTTTTTTTTCCTTTTTTCTTTCTTTTTTCTTCTATTTTTTTCTTTTTTTCTTTTTTTTATCGACTTCCAACTTAACAATTGGCAAAGTGAAAATATACGTTTACGTGCGGTACGTCAATTACGATCGTTCGATTTCTAACGTGTCAATAATAAATTAACGTACGCGACGGGAGTACTTCCTTATTTAAATTCGTCGTTTTCTCGTCAACGGGGACGAAGAGAATCGACGTATGCGGAAAAAAAAAAAAAAGGAAAGAAAGAAATTAAAAGAAAGATTCGTTCTTACGTTCGTATGTGACGAAGATGTGCGGGGAAAAAAAAAGAGAAGATAAAATAAAGTTCACAATTATTGCATTTTATATTCACAACAACACAGCAGTTGTCACGTTTATCAGACGCGAGCCCAACGGGTGAAACAACGTCGTGGTGGTAACTATCGTGAACGAGAATCACGTTTCTACGCGATGACGATCGCGAGACTGTGCAGCGCCTTCGTTCGAGCTCGAGGTTCGATCCGCGAGTTCGAAAAGCGCGCGGAAAGTGGTGGGAGGTGGTTATGGTCGGCTCGATCCTACAACGAATCTCTCCCTTCCGACTTTCGCGTAATCTTTCGTAAATAAAGACGAACGACGGAATAATTTTTCACATTAAAAAAGAAAAAATTAAATGAAGAAGAAGAAAATAAAAAGAAAGAAAACAACGCATTTCTACTTTCATTTTTCCGTTTATAATATTAACCATAAATTTATAATATAGTTTATAATATATATATATACATTTATATTTATATTTATAATATATATATATATATATATATATATATATATTTATAATATATAAGTTTATAATATACACCATAAGTATTAACGCTTATGGTATAGTTTATATATACAAGAGGGGTCGCGTGATTTTTTAACATTTTTCACATCTTCATACGAAATTAATCAGTGTAATGCGAATTGATATTTACTACTTACGTAATAGAATTAAAGATGCAACGATGTCATCCTTATGAAAAATTATTATCCCCGTATAATAATTTTCTTTTTTTTTTTTTTTCTTTTTCCACGTCGAATTGGCGCATAACAATTCGATATCGTTAGAGTCACGTTAGAAGTGTGAACAAAAAAATGCAAGCTGATACGGTATCGCCCGTTCCGCGGTATCAAGTAATCGTTTTGAGGTTGATTCGCTTGCATCCTTCATTGTTTACAAAGTCAATTTGTGGTACTCTTGGTTTATATCGAGGCGTAGTGCCGCCGGTGCAACGAAGCTTAACCAGCTAACCAATTTGTTCTTGCTGAAACGGAATATCAAATAACCCGGTTAATTCGAGAATTAAGTGTAGATCTTATTCAACTGCGAAGTATTGTTTTGTTAGGAAAACGAAACAAGGTCGTATGTCAATCCCTTTTTATTTGGCTCTTCCTCCCTCACCTCTTATGTGTGCATTGTAGAAGCTCGTGCGACATGCATGGATGTAATTGCAGGTACGGTGTACCGAGAATTGGATGAATCGCCTGTGACAACTCCGAGTAATTTAAAGCGGAACCATTAATAAGTCCTTGAGCTTCTTCGACACTTATTCGATTGATCCCTGGAAAATCTGTGGACAATAAAGAAATTCAGTAACGATCGACGTACTCGATTTTCAACTGGTAATTATCGATCGATTAAGCGAATGGTCGAGGGTAATATTTTGCAAGGTCAATCATTATCATATTTTTCAGTACAAAACTCTCGGAACAATCCTACGGACAATGAGACCTAGTGATCTGGTATTAAAATGTCGCCACATTCCGTACAAATTTAATAAAACGGAATTTGTATTTTAATATTCGCTGAATTATAAATCAAAGAAGTTCTTTCTTTTTCTTTTTTTTTTTTTTTTAACAACGATATCGCCCTTTTGTTTCCTAATTCTCGCCCTTCAGAACCGACATATATTCAACGTTATCTACTTCTTCAACGATAGTCGAAAGAAGCCGACAATAGAAGGAACAATGCGGCATTGCAATCGTCTTTTTCACGGATTAAGGTCTAGTGACGATAAAACCTCACGCTACAATAGAATTTCTCCCGTATTTCTATTTTGAAGTAGTTTTATCTGATCTTCATGTTAAGGTATGAAACTTACGTTAATTTTTTTTTTTTTTTTAATGCCACTAACACATGACGATTTTCAAATTGTACTAAAATTCATGAATATTCAAGGATTTTATCGATATATTTAATTTCTTTTTCCTTTTTTTTTTTTGAGAAACAAAATCAATACGAATTGAAAACGTGTCGAAATCGTTTAAATCTTCCAAATTATGTAAATAAGTAAATCGAATCATTTTACTATACTTCTTTCAATGATGAAGATACATACATGTATTTCTCTTCGCCAAATTATGTAGAAAAAGAAGAGCTTAATGATCCTAGATTAATTGCAATTTAGATCACCTGATTTCCATCCATTAAAATAAAGTACTGGCACGCTATAGCTCATAGACCATAAAATGTGATGTTCTATAATCAAAGGCCTTTCGTTTCTAAATGAAGCTTCGTAAGGATCTTCACAAAGTTTATCACTCCAATTCTCAACTGTCGATGAATTTTCTGTGTTCATTTCGTTCGAAATAAAATGCTTTTTTTTTCGTACTAAGTATGCTTCTGCTGGAACTTCCTGTAAAAAATAAATATTATTATTATAATAATAAATATTATTATAAAAAGCAATAATAAATTACATTCTGAAGTAAATTAGTATTAAAAAAAAAGAACAAGAAAAACGAAATATTTAATTTTTTTTTTCAAAATCAAAAAATTCCAACTTAGTCGGTATGTTTCATATAGTTCACTGATTATGAGATAGAGTGCGCAACGTTCTTGTTACGACAGAAACCATAGTCGATAAAACAGAATTTTAACAATAATTTTAATAAAAATTATTTACTTTTTAAACGTTATATTCATCTTTCATCATATAAACATATTATTGGACATTAACTATAATAATTATCTATAATTTCTTAAATTATAATTTTCACATTTTATCGACCGTGTTCTGTTTTACCGAGTGGAGTAATTACTTAGGAAAAAAGAATTTATAGAAATACTATTCACGTGTGATATATTTGTAATCATTTTACTATTACTATTTCATTCTTCTATAATGAATAAAAAGTTGTTGTAATAAACGTGTTTTACGATATATTAATACACGATAACACTATATATTTTTATATTATATTATTAATTATTTATAAAAGTAAAGGTATATTTTTCGTATACATTAATTAATTAAATATAATTACTTTGTTACCACATAATTTCCATCCATCAGAAATCTGATCAGAGACTATAATAAAACTTTCAGCATTTGCAAGAAATTCATCCCATGAAATCGTGCCTGGACCATCCATCTCTGTAATTAAAATTAATAAATATTTTAAAATTAATAAACACGTTCGATCGAAATTATTGAGATGCATCTCAAGATTTAGAATTATAAATATTATAATATAACTTTTTCATAATATTTTTTATATAAAATTTTTTTATACTTATAGAAAAAAAAAAACTGTATGTGTATATATATATAGGTAATAATTATATTATATTACGGATATACAAATGATAAAATAAATAGTTTATTTCTATTTCTATAAAAATATTATTGTCAAAAATAAAAATTACTTTTCTAATCAACGTTATACCGGATGACGATAAGAGATCTCATCAGCCTATTACATAATGACATTATGTGAAAAGGTTCTAAATAACATTAAGCATTCGTTTCATTAAACTTTATTCGTATTGTATTATATTTGCTTTAACTACGCTTAATACTTTATGCTATAGATAAGCTAAAGAATAATTATTCAGGTTAAAGTTGAAAAAGGGGAAGCAGTACACCCAAGAGAATAGCTTGTCTCCTCCCTTCTGGGTTTCTCGACGCCTCGTCAATTGTCGACTATTTCGTGTCGGGCACATCCGGTAGTGTTCGGCTATAATCGGATTCTCCCACTCTTTGGCGAACACGCGCCGATAGATTTCAACGGTGTGTACACGCCACAGGACATTGCTCGTATATGCACCAGTCCACGTCCAATAAGATGCAGAGATGCAATCAGGGCCGTATCAACGATAGGCAGATACTTACTCTTAATATTACAATGAAACGACGAATTTCTTTTTTATCGATTCTATTTTCACGTTAAATTTGCAACGCTTGTTAACTATGTTTAATTTTATAATGTTTCTAAATTTTATATACTTGACCTCAAAATAT
>OU426998.1:4739119-4749119 GCA_911387935.1 Dolichovespula saxonica | reverse complement strand
CCCGCGCAACTTTTTCTATTCCTTTATTTTTCCTCCTTCGAATCCTACCCCTTCTTATCCTTCTTCTCTCTTTCTCTCCTCTTATTCCCGTTTCCCCCACCACGTCCTCGTTTTCACGAAGATACGAAGGTAGCCAAGAGCGCGTCCGTTTCCTCCTCCTTCTCCTCCTTCTCCTCTTCATCCTACTCCTACTCCTACTCTTTCCCTTTCCCCTCTTCCCCCACTTCTCTATTTCTCTTTCTCTCTCTCCCTCCCTCCTTCCCTCTCTCCCTCTCTTTCGCTCTATCTCCCACTCTCTCACTCACTCACACACACTCTCTCTCTCTCTCTCTCTCTCTCTCTCCGCTGCACTTCTCCTCCTTCGAACGATAGCCGCAGTCAGACATTGCTCACTTCTCGACCCGACGACTGTTCTGTGTTTACGCTGGAAGGATTGACAAATCACAACGATGTACGCGAAGGGAAAGGGGTCCAGCGTACCATCGGATGCTCAGGCCAGAGAAAAGTACGTATTTATTGCTATACGAAGCCCATTTTTTCATCTTATTATACGTGCCGATTGATCGACGAGTGACTCCATTTTTCCTTCTTTTTTTTCCTCTCTCTCTCTCTCTCTCTCTCTCTCCCTCCCTCCCTCTCTATCTTTATCTATCTATACATCTCTTTTTCTTGCTTTTTGACATCGTGCGATACCTTAAAGCGTGCACGTACTTCGATACCGGTCGTTCGGATTTAAAAGAAATCGTTTGAGTTTTATCGTCCGTGATTTCATATTTTTAAATTTGAAAATCGTGTATCTCAATGGCTGACTTTCGGATCTTCGAAATATATTCACATCTACTTGGAATTTTTCATTCTGCAACGCATATAGAGCGGCGTGTACGATTCCACGACGTATCCGTTCCGATCTCAATAACATTTCAAGCTTCTTACGATATTGTTTACAAGTGGATAGTTCGATTATGTTAAAAATTTTGGAGGGTAAAATGTTGGATGGCGACGGTCGAAAAGTTTTTGTTTTCATTAGCTCGTAGGACCGAGTATAGCGTGCTGCGTGTACGTGTTGATAGCTATTCAGTTAAGATTTCGCCGCATAACCTGCTTTCACGCGATCTTGAGTGTACGCTGTCACTGAATAGAGACGTTTGATTGGCAGAGAAGTCTAATTTCGAACGCCATATTTGTATCTTTCGTGAAAGAAATGGTATATACCGTAATGGTTATGTACCACCAATGGGATACCAAAGAATAATTAATTTGTATTACTATTATCGTGAAGATGTAACGTCGTTGATATGTTGAAATTAAATGGATTTTAAACGTTTGCAATCTTGAAATTATATTTTTTCATTTATATTTAAACGATTTACCTGAATATTTTTTTCTCACATCGCATAGAGTAATTTATGTAGGTTTTTCCTTTTTTCTTAGATAGGATTAACTTTTACCACCATGCAATCAATTGTTATTTATGCTTTTAGATTAGCTTTGTATGTATACGAATACCTTCTTCATGTTGGCGCACAAAAAGCAGCACAAACATTCCTATCGGAGGTAAGAGAGATGATATAGCGATGTTCTGCTTTTATATTTGATATATGACTATTAATTATATTATATTGATGTACAGATTCGATGGGAGAAAAATATAACGCTTGGAGAACCGCCTGGGTTTTTACATTCATGGTGGTGGTAAGTGTATCCACCGATCAAATGATTTGGCATTGGTCAGATATTTTAAAAATTCGTTATGACATTGAAGAATTTTTAATTTGTGTACAATTGATATAATATTTTTCTAGTGTCTTTTGGGATCTGTATTGCGCAGCACCAGAACGACGAGATTCGTGTGAACACAGTAGTGAGGCCAAAGCTTTTCACGATTATGTAAATAATTTTAATGTATTTTGCAAATTTTTAATATTTTCGATTATCACTAAACATTTTTATGATAACATTTGTTATTTGAAAATAATATTAAATAATTTATAATTAGACCGATACAATAAATATTTTTGTCGCAGGGTTTTGTGAACAGTGGCTATGGCGTTAACGGAATTGCACATGTAAGTTGTTAATTATATCCTCTTATTTACTAACTTATTTATCTTATACGCTATCATACATATCTATATAAAATAAATATTTTTCTGCAACACGTAACAAAAACATTATTGCAGAATGCTGGCCCAGCTCCATCTCCGATTGGACAGATGCCACCTAACGACGGTATGCCTGGTGGTCCAATGCCTCCAGCATTCTTTCCAGTAAGTTTTTATTTTTTTTTTATTTTTTTTTTTTTATTTTTTTTTTTTTTGAAACTAATGTAATCTCTCATAATTATAATATACTTCCATTTAAATGTTTCACTCTGAAAGTATAATTGGTAATATTTTATATACATTCGCGAAAATAATAGTAATCATATAAATATTTTATAGGAACAGTGCAAGAAAAGATACATTATTACTTATGTATTTTCTTATATTTCACAAGGATATTAAGTATTATCTAAGATATAAATGACAACATGATAATAATTTGTCATTTGCCATTATTATGTTTACATACATATTCATTCATTACATTTACACAAACACACATGAGTGTAGTCATACTATATCCCTTAGCTCTCTTTTGCTACGATGCACGTAATCTCATCTTGCTCACGTACATGTATCTGTGTGTGCGTGCGCTCATATCGTCATCGTCAAATTTTATATTTAAGAAAAAAGAATATAAGGGAATTAACGACGTTAATAGTTCATCAAATCATGATTTATTAAATTTCTTATGATTAGGGGCATGTTTGCAGTTCTTAAAGAAAAGTAAAAAAATAAATAGAAAATATTTATATTGGTAATTAAATAGTTAAATTACATTATTATCTAATCAATAGGGTTTTTAATCATTCAAATATCAAACATAATTATTGATTACTTAATTACAGATAATTTAATTTTCAAATATTGTTATATAATTTCAATATTTGGATTTTTATCTAATATCTTTTACTAATAATTTATTGGATTGACATATTTTATCTACCAAAAAACATTTATCTGTTACTATCATTACATTTAAATATCATCTAAATTAAATTTAGTTCGAACCGTGCAGTATAGTCAAATTTTTTTAAATCGATAATAAAATTATAATGCTTACTTGTAATTATCTATATATCTATATATATATAAAATATTTTGATTACAAATGTATATTGAAAATACTTAACATAAATCTTATGCAATAACAAAATACGTGTGATGACACATAGGTAAAATCAAAATGTTCTTGTAAATATTTTATACATAATCATCAATTATGAATTTATACAAGGAAACTTTAATAATTGGGAAAATTAAGAAAGATTATATTTTAAAGAAAAATGTATATAACAAATGCATACCCTAATTTTCTTTATACATACTTTTTATGTTATATGTTTGTTTTGATACAAGTGTACAATGAAATAATATTCTTGTTATGCTTTGTTACACTGTATTTACATATATACTTCCTTTTCTCTTTGCTATGTATTTAACTCTTGTATGTGCGTTCTTGTTCTAACTTTACTCTCTTATTTCTTTAGTGAATAACGCAAGTCTAGACATTCCACACAGACAAGGGTTATATAAATGTTAGAATAGTACTAGCTCGAAAATCCCACTATAGTATGCACATAACTCAGTTGAGTGTTTGACCTTGTGCTGACATTATTTTTTAAAGTTTTTTTTTTTTTCTTTTTTTTTTTTTTTTTATCTCAATACAGTTTCAAATTTTTAGACAAGACAATTTATAATATACACACATGTATATTTAAATTCTTGTTAAAGAAGGGCTGTCAGTAAATAGATAAGATATTTATAGGATCTATGATATGTGTATATGCTATGTGTATATGTATGCAATATTCATGTTTTTAATAACAAATATTACTGTGGCCTTTACGCATTGTGCTAAATGTCTATTTTCAAAATAATTTCTAACTTAAAAATTTAAGTAATATATATATATATATATATATATATATATATATATATATATATATATTTATATACTTTATATTACAATAATTTAAAATAACAAATTTCAACAGTATATCGAATGAATGCACTGTGTAAATTTAATGCAGTCAGCCAAGCATATACTCTCTGGAAAATATTGCAGATATAATTTATGAACTTCCCTGTATAGCAATTTAACATTTTTGTAAATGATCTATAGAATAGAACAGTCTTCTGAAATATTGCTGTAAATTTAACCTTGTATATAAATAACAGAGCAGATAAAATTTTATGGAGTATCTACAAATTAGGATATAATATGTACATATTAATATACATGTATGAAGAAACATGTACATATGTATATATGCATATATATACACGTAGAAAAATGAACCAATTTAGTTATGCATATGTTGCTCGTTCAAATCTTCGTTATTTTTGTGTTAAATTATTCTTGTGCGGGATGACTTAAAATTTATAAATATGACATACAAGGTGTCATGGAGAAAAATTAAATTGCTGCTAAAAAGCTATATAATTTGTGGATTCATAATAATTAATTCAAGAAGAACCTGTGTCCATTAAAAAATAAAAATTGTAATCATTTTAACAAAAGAAAATTATCTGTGATGTACAATGTATAATATAAGGTGATCGTCTTTAAAATCTGTTGTATTATGTTGTTAAAATATTATTATAATTATCAAGCGATGTTGTGCATGTTTATATAAATTTAAGTTTCATTTCATTTCTATTTCATCAATTTACAGAGCTGTGCTGTTATGCTTTCATTTCATACATTATTATTGCTTTGCATTGATTTGTTTTTCTTTTCTTCTCTTTTTCTTCTTTTTTTTTTATGTACATATTATTTCCATAAAATTTTTGTTTAAATTATTTGTTTCTATTATTATATATTTATTTTAAAATTTTTCTTAAAATTTTTTTTCTAGTTGGATCTATGACTTATATAGCTTTTTTTATAAAGAAAACTATCTTTTCTAAAATAAACATGGTAAAGATAATGTTTTTTTGTATAATTTTGAAATGTTCGATTATTAATACACAATACAGGATAAAGCGTGTATTACAGTTTTAAAATCAATTATTATTCTAGTTCTTATAAATATGACAAAACGAATTAATATATTGCTTCATATTTACTATATTATACATAACGATATGAAATGTGATATCAAATGTATATACAACAGAATGAAGTCCCACTTATTGAAAAAAAAAAAAAAAAATATCATGTAGATTTATTTGTTGGCTATAACAATCAACATATTTGTAAGATGTTGAAGAATATCTATCTAGTATTAACACGATCATCCCTGAGCCTTCTAGTTTAGCTGTTGCCTGGATCGCAGTGTTGCTACATGTCTGTCGTTTGCGTTGCTTGTTGCAGAACAACTCGACAATGCGACCATCTCCGCCCACACACCCCTCATCACAGCCATCCCCCCAGCACCCCCAGCCACCCCCGCCCCCACACTCGCAGATGATGTCCACCCAGGTAAGCGCCATTCAACACACACTCTCGCTCATGAAGGATTACTTGTTCCACACTCATTACACTACATCATTATATACCCAAAATCGTTTATTTAATGTCACTGTCTTCCTTTCAATGTTATTTTCATTGTCCAAGTTTTTGTTTGTTTGTTATTTTTTTTTTTCATGTTTATTTGATAATGAAAGAGCAATTGCAAAAGTGTTATTCTAACAAGTGTTGATAAAGTAGAAAAGAAAATTTTATTTTATATATAGGAGTTATTAAGTCCAAGTATATGTAAAGTTATTTTACCTCTCAGGTAAGAATATTGCATATTGTAATTTTTTTTTTTTTTATAAGGAAGTGATTATAATTTGATACGACTGATTTTACATGATTTACTCAACCTATCGTTCACTCTATGAATTGCGTATTGATAAGGGACTGTTATTGAAATATTTTTTATATGTATAAGTCTATTATGAGAATTTTTATTAAATACAGAGTGGACTTATTCCTTGTTACAGTTTATGGGCCCAAGGTATCCTGCTGGCCCAAGACCAGGAGTACGTATGCCACAAATGGGAAATGATTTCAATGGGGTGAGCTTGACTATTTCTTTGCAGTATATTAGATATTGCAATATATTGAAAAAAAAAAAATTTGAACACGAATGTCTTATATTATAAATATTATATGCAATCATTTTATATTTATTTTAGCCACCTGGACAACCAATGATGCCAAATAGCATGGATCCTACTAGGCAAGGTAAGAATTGATTTATAATATATCTATTGGTATCATGTTTTTTTTTTTTCTGGCATTGACAAGTGTTGCGAGAGGAGAATGGCATAGACGCATGCGTACCAAAAACCACACAGCAATAAATGAATAAGTAATTTTAAAATTGGATTGGATTGCTGTGATGTGGAGTGGATTGGTTTTTGAATTGTCTAATTATAAACAGTGGTGTAGTTCTTATCTTTGCTTATTATTAATAATTTATATTATTTTTTTTACATATCGCTATTTATGTTTATAATATACATGTTTATATACTCTTTGGAAAATATTTTATATTTAATTTTTTATAAACATACCTTATCGTGATTATTAGTAATAATTCTTTAATTATTGTTTCTTATCTTTTTTCTTATTTTTTTATATATATATATATATATATACACAGACAACAGATTATATTTTTTGAATATAGCAGAGGTATAAAATATACATATATTATTTGATAATACTCGTGCGCGCGTACACACACACATTATATATGTGTATGTATATATATATATATATATATATATATATACACATATATACATATATAAAAGTTAAAATATTATTCCCCTACACCACTGTAGAATAACTAGGCTTTATGGCCATCAACCTGACCTTACCTACCTGCCGTACTAATGTGTGCTCTTGTGTTCCTCAGGCGAAGCTGGAGAATTTGTAGGGTGGCAAGGTAGGAAGCAACTCGGCAACCGAATCACACTCACATGACTTAGTCAAGCCTAACTTCTATTCTCTTTTTTTTTTTTTTTCGTCTCTTTGCATTCAATTTTTATGTTTTCACCTTTTAAAATAGAGTTGCACTAGCTTTGCAAATTCCTTGCGAATTAGTTGCTCATCCAATCTTTGCATTGAGCATGGCAGTTATAATATAAACGTGTTTAAACAATATGAAACTTCTACAATATTTTATATCATGCAAGCAAATATATATATATATATATATATATATATATATATATATATATATCTTTTACTTTTATCAATGCTTTCTATCAATTTAGTCGAACATGCAATGACACATGAAATTGTGGATTGTTTTTATATTCCTTTACAGGCAAATTTTGCAGAAAAATTCTACATTTTCAAAATGCAATAATATGCATATTTTGTATTACCAAGGGTTTTGTTTTTGTTTTAAAAGTGAAACGTTTGAAATATGCAGAATATTGTTGGCAAGGAATATTTGAGAATCGAATATGTATTTTTTATACACGAATACATATTTGTGCATCTAATAGAATTAAACACGAAATTTTTTTCTTTTATATATATATATATATATTTTCTTTTTTCAAAAAAAAAAAAAAAAACAGATCATTATAATAAGATTATTTAATTTGTTTGTGTCTAACTACAACGTGTTACACATGCATATACATCTAATATTCTGTCTCAATTCATAAAATTTGCTAAGCGTAAAAAAAAAACATAAATGAAGAAGAATTTTCGACAAAAATACGATATAATTTTATATGTTCCGTGATAAAATAATTACACATCCGTCGTGTATATTAATATTCGTACGATGAAACGAGGATTTAAACGTTTCTTTCACAACGAACAAAAATTTCAAGAATGAATTGAAAACGTCATATTATCTGTGGAATATATATATACTCTATTTTTTTTTTTTAATCCTCCATACTTCAGTATAGTATGAATTTAGAATGTCAGTGCTATTTTTATTCTTAGCATGAGCTTTTTGTGATAGTATGCGTGGACATAATCATTGTATTTAGCATGTCATCCAATTGCTTTAATATAGACTCCGGCAAAGCATGAATTTTATTTGATGTTTGAAGGCTAAACTTATAGCTATATATATATTATGCTTAATATAGTATATGACTCATATGCAGATTGCGATAGTTGAACTGTTACAATGGATGCAGTTCGATTAAGATCAGTTTCAATAAGAAAGAAAAAAAAAAAAAAAAAAAAAAAAAAAAAAAAAAAAAATTATCGAGTTACAACGTTACATTCTCGAAAACGGGCGGATACAGTAATATTTGTATCTACGATAATATTAGAAAATGGGTGCATTAATTAAATCTAATTACTCATTAACAAGCTTAAAATTAACACTTACTGTCTGTACATGATTTGCCGGCAGTCTATAAAATCGTGAACAGCATTTAGTATTAACATAAAAACTAGTACCATATAAAGATATATAAAATAACATAATTAAAGATTGCACATACTTTTTCCTCTTTTCCCCTATAGGCCCACCGGGAATGAATCCAATGAATCCACGAATGAATCCGCCACGAGGCCCTGGTATGGGCCCAATGGGACCTGGAAGTTATGGTCCTGGAATGCGAGGGCCACCTCCTAACAGTAGTTTAGGTCCCGGTGGTCCAGGCGGTCCTGGTATGCCCCCTATGAGTATGGCCGGACCAGCTGGAAGACAACAGTGGCAACCGAACACATCAACGGTACACTTATATTAATTATTAATTACTATTCCTGCTATTGTAATGCTTTTCTCTGTTTCCCGTGGTATATCGCGATCTGCCACAAAATTTGTCCGCTATATGCACGAAATGAACAAAAAGTTTTGGATGCGCTTAATGCGATTCGTTATGTACAGCCGATGAATTACTCGTCATCATCGCCGGGTAACTACGGAGGTCCACCAGGTTCGACTGGTCCTCCGGGCCCAGGCACGCCAATTATGCCCAGTCCTCAGGACAGCAGTAATAGCGGCGGAGAAAATATGTATACCATGATGAAACCCGTACCTGGTGGAAACATGCCTGGAGTAAGCATACGAGTATGGGCATGGTCGTGTTTAAGTTCTTTGAAGGAAATTTTCTCAGATCAAAAGGGAGAAAAAAAAAAGAAAAGAAAAAAGAAAAAGAAATGCGACAAAGGCATTCATTGAAATGAAAGGACATTGTCGATATACCAAGAATGATTCTTTCATCAATTTGGATACGACCATTGTCTATCGCGATAGCTAATTCTCGATGTCATTCCTGTCTTCTTCTTCTTCTTCTTTTTTTTTTCTTTTTGTTTTCTCAAGAAGATTATACATACACACACACACAAATATATATATATATATATATATATATATATATATATATATATATTTATTTATATCGAAAACCATTTTTATTTCATTTTAAATCGTAAAATAATGCAACAACACACGAATATTTCTCTTTCTATCTCACAAAACAAAACAAAACTAAACAAAAAGAAATACTATGATTAAGAGGGTCATCACGTTGTCCTAGGATTTTCCAATGACCGGTGGTCCAGAAGGTGGTCCGATGGGACCTATGGGTCCTAACACAATGGGACCGGTTTTAAATGGCGACGGTCTTGACGGAATGAAGAATAGTCCAGCTAATGGTGGACCAGGAACACCACGAGAAGACAGCGGAAGTGGAATGGGTGACTATAATCTGGGTGGTTTTGGAGGACCTGGAGAGAATGTGAGTATTAGCAGATTCTTTGATAAATTCTTTTAACGCGATATTTATTCGCGACGTGTTAATATGGACTTGTATATAATCGGCGATATATTAAGTATCGTCCAATGGCAGAATATTTTGCGAATATAATAGACACGCACTTAGAGAATATGACCAAAAACAAAAACAAAAACAAATCAAAAAAAAAAGAAAAAGAAAATGAAATCGTCGCTTTCACTTTTCCAGTTTTGAAGAAA
>OU426998.1:4726619-4734119 GCA_911387935.1 Dolichovespula saxonica | reverse complement strand
GAACATTGCGAGGCGAATGGCTGCTTTTTTAATTATTATTATTATTATTATTATTATTATTATAATAATTATTATTATTATTAATATTATTATTATTATTATTATCGCGAGAAATACTTATTTACGTATTTTGCAAGACGCAATGAGGAGAAAAAAGAACGAAAGAAAAAAAGAAAGAAAGAAAGAAAGAAAGATAGATAGATAGAAAGAAAGATAGAAAGAAAGAAAGAAGAAAAAGAAGAAGAAGAAGAAGAAGAATGTTATATAATAGAAACATTACTATTTTTGTATGGATATAAGAGATCTAGGCAGTGTGAGTACTGGACTGAAAACGAATGATGTGTGCGTATAGAGAAAGAAGACATTTTTTCTTTTTTTTTTTTTTTTTTTATTTTGGAATAAACCGGAAGGGTATAATAAATATAGTAGTTCTCGATTGAGATTCCCGGAATCCATCCGTCCGCAAGTGGTTATAGGTCAGTACCGGACTATGCTGTGCTGCTATTTGATTAACGTTTTTATTAATTGCTTTTTGTTTTTAATTTTTTTTTCTCTCCTTTCTTTTTCATTTTTCTATTGAACTTTTTATTTTTATCTCTTTTATTCGTCGACGAAAGAAAGAAAAATCACTTTCGTTAGTGATACAAGGTTTATTTGATTATGTAATACGATAAACAGAGAGAGAGAGAGCGAGAGAGAGAGAGAGAGAGAGAGAGAGAGAATGAGAGAATGAGAGAATGTATTATTATTTTTGCGTCATTCAGTATAATAACATAAATATATTCTTGGACAAGCTGTAAGATACATACTTGGAAGAGACACAATTACGCCTGATGAGATAAATAGATATGTCGAGATGTGTCTCGCAAAAAACAAACAAATAAAAATAGAAAAGAGAGAGAGAGAGAGAGAGAGAGAGAGAAGAAATGTGGATTATTCGTTTAGCGTTTACATTGATAGCAATCATTTTCGTGTCTCTGTTTGATGAATAGCGCGAAGAACCATAAAGGACAGTGTTGTACGCGTTTTACATAAATAATAAGATTTAAAATTTCGATTTTAAACGTTAATCTTAAGAAAAGGGTGCACGTTCGTCGACGCTAAACGAGAGATTTAACGAGATAAATATATATATATATGTATATATATTGTGTTTCTATGTGCCTACCGATCGTTAGATATGTTTCGAGCACGGCACATCATCTTTTTTCTCATTTCTCGAACGTACATTTTCGTGTGTATAATGAAATAAATAAAAAAAAAAAAAAATAAATAAAAATAAAAATAAAAAAAAAAGAAAAAGAAGAGAGAGTGAAAATAATGTGTTGCATCAATCAGAATAAAATAAAATTAATTAAGAAACTTACAATATAATAAGAAAATTTATTAAAGCGGATAAACTTCCGTTCATCTATCTCTATTATTATTATATAACTATAATTATAATTATTATATTATTATATTATTATTACACTATTATTATTATTTATTTATTCTTTTTTACTTTTTTTTTTTTTTAATTATTGTCTCGAATCATTCGTTTCCTTTGTAACCAATCGATCTCTCTCTTCTCTCTCTCTCTCTCTCTCTCTCTCTCTCTCTCTCTCGGTCTCTCTCTCACTCTCTCTCTCTCGGTCTCTCTCTCACACTCTCTCTCTCTCTCTCTCTCTCTCTCTCTCTCTCTCTCTCTCTCTTCCGTGTTATGCGCTCTTATAAGGAAGGATCTCTCAGAGCGAAGTTAAATCAAAGCGCAAGCGCAAGCGCACTAACTTTGTCATTCAGTGTCAAGATTCGTTTTTTACTTTATTTTATCTTTTGGTTTCTCTTTTCTTTTCTTTTTTTTTTTTTTTTACTTTTTATTTTCGTTTCCATTTAATTAACTTTGACAAGCTCGCACGTTGTAAGTTTTACCGAATGATCTTTATGTCTTTGTCGTATGGTCACGAACGTAAACATAATTAAAATATATGCCTAAGCCAGGGAACATCGAGACAATAAATGTAATCCTGTTACACTGAGTCTACTGCGTTTTTCTTTTTTATTTTCGCTGAAACCCGCAGGGTGCTGGCTAACCAGAGTATTTATATATAACTATCTGTTTTCGCGTTCCCTCCTATATCTTGGGGCGTCTTATTTTTTTTATTTTATTTCGTTTCTTTCTTTTTGTTTTTTTTTTTTTTTTGTTATTGACTATTTTTTCTTTTTCTTTCTTTTTGTTTTGTTTTTCTCTCAATGCGAGCTCGTCGATCCCGACACGAACGATCGTCATACGCCAAATCGCAGACGTTAGTCGCACGACGATTTTATTTTATTTTTTTCTTTCTTTTTTTTTTTTGTACTCTGCTCCTTTTTTTTTATTGTCTATCGATTATCATTGAAAAGCTGGCAAGATTTTCGAACCGTTCGATATGACTGATTTCGAATTTTTCGTTTTACAATATATATATATATATATTATGTAGATATATATATATATATATGTGTGTGACCAAAATGATAATTGTTAGAAAAATATTTACAAGTGAAATCTGTTTTTGTTCGTTTGTTTGTTTTTTTGTTCGTTTGTTTCACTTTTCTCTCTTTATATATATATATATATATATATATATATATATTGTAAAATGAAATCAATTAAAAATAATCGCAAATAATTTATTTACTTTTTCAAAGTATCTATCAAACAACGACGACGTGTCTTTGATGAAAATAAATCGGCAATTTAAATGTATAAATGATTAAAAATAGCATTAGGTTACGTCCATAAAGAATTTTATCTAAAACTTCGATAGATATCTACAGTCTACGAGTGATTTCAATATTGTTGTTTTTATAAATAAAATGAAATTCGAGGAAATCGAAAAATGGGAGAATGGAACACGTCGTGCGTCTGGGTTGCGTCTTAGGCTGCGATATATAATGAGCGACGACGGTCGAGGATCCGACAATATTGAGAGACATGAAATATCAAACGTGCATTCGTACTACGACGATAAAAAATCAATATTTATAATATTACGATTAAATAAACAAACTTAGCGATCTGATAGCTGTATATATAGTACTAGCCTGTACTGGCCTGTAGCACATGGATGCGTGAGCGCAAAGCGATTGGTGGATTGCGAGATCGTATCGAAACTTAATTTGATAACGCGTACACATGACGCGTGCATATATATGTGTTATTTAAAGTACTCAAAAAAATACAAAATAAAAAAAATAAAAAAAAGTGATAATAACGAAAAGAAAAAAGAAAAAATAATAATAGAAAACAGGGCAAAAAAATAAAAGATATATTTATATATATATACATAAAAAGCATTCCAAGAGGGGAAAAAAGTGCAAGGACGAGACTATCGAGTTTGTCTATCATGTTCTTTTTTTTTTTTCTTGCCTGTATTTAGCGTTGTTGTTTAATGTTTAATCGGTGAGGTGTGCGTGCGTGGGGGGCAGGCGAGGAAAGATAGAGAACAAAAAATTTTTTTCCAAAAACAACAAAACCACAAATTCGATAATTATAGAAAAGTTAAAAGAAATGATTTGAGAACACTTGATTGACGTGGAAATTGAAAAAAAAAAAAAAAAGAAAAAAAAGAAAAATTAACGTTTTGTATTTTGTTCGAGACACGGGCTTTTCTTTCATTCTCTCTAACGTAGATACTACTGTATATATGTGTATATGCATACATACATACATACATACATACATACATATATATATATATATATAAAACATAAATAAATCAACGTCCATGTGTTGTGGGTCAGAGCACCCTGAAACTTTGAAATCGAACCACATGATACTTCGATCGCACTAAATAATTATGATCAACAATAATTATGATCAACTTCACGGATGGCTCTATATAACCGCCAAATACTTTTTTTATATTAATAATAATAATAATAATAATAATTATTATTATTATTGTTATTGCTATTATTATTATCATAATTATTTTGAATTGTTCTTTTTTTATTTTCATTCGTTTATTTATGTATTTACTTTTTTTTATGATCTGTCTACAAATATTTTTTTTTTTTTTTTTTTTAAATTATCACTTTCTTTTCTCTTTTTCAATCCTCTCCGCGCGTAAATATCGATCGTACTTGTCTTTCTTTCACGAGCCTTAGCCCCGTCACGACGCACCGCCATCACGCTGCGCTTTTTACGCGTATTTGCCGGCCAGCGTATTCGCTCCCACGAATTTTTTTTTCTCATTTTTTTCTCTTTTTTTTTTTTTTTATTGTAACGATGGGGATGTGGAGAAACGAAATTTTGAGAATTCTAGCTAACGTCGATCGATGTTTTACGTCGTCCTTTTGAATACTTAAAATAAGGGACCGCAGTCTTCGTTTCTTGCGTCGATGCGTCCATTTACAAAAAAAAAAAAAAAAGTGTATATATATATACATACACACGCTAATTAGAAGATACTAATACGTGGATATGTTATGTGAATTGCGAGAAATGGAACATCTAATTATATCTTTTATTGAATTTGAGATTATGAGAAAATGGGTGTAACAATAATTACGTGGGTTTGAAAAATAATTTGGATGATGGAATGAAAAAAAAAATATATATATATATATTTTTTTTTTCTCGTCATCTTTCTTCTTTCTCCATCCACGTTACCATCCTCACACACACACACACTCTCTCTCTCTCTCACACACACCCACCCACCCACACACACACACACACACACACACACACATTTTACATCGTAGTTTCAAATTCGTGTTTACTTTTTTTTTTCGCAAGGAACTCTTTCCTTTTTCTTTTTCTTTCTTTTTGTTTTTTTTTTCTCTTTTTTTTTTAAATTAAATCCAAAAGAATTTCTTGATCCATTTCAAATGCTTTTTCACGATCGATCGATTACAATAACGACGTCTAGGAAGAATTCTTTAATTTCGTTGACGAAACGCTGCGCAGAATGGGCAAGGTATCCCCCCCCGGACGGTGGGCTTGCCTGACCTTTTACGTGTAACTGGCCTGGTGTTGGTTGGTTCGCAGGATCAGACCGAGTCGGCGGCCATCCTCAAGATCAAGGAGAGCATGCAGGAGGAAGCGAAGAGGTTTGAAAAGGACTCGGACCATCCCGATTATTTCATACAATAACTTTTCACGAGTCGTTGGAAAGCCCCCGAGACCAAACTAAAAAAAAACCGAGTTTAATGCGCGAAAGAAACCAAACGAAAGAAAAAAATAAAAAAAAAAAAAAAAAGAGAAAAAATAAAGACACACGTATACACGAACGAACGAACACACACACGCGCGCACGCACACACACACACACACACACACGTACAAAGGAAAAACCGAAAAGAGCAGCGAAATGAAAAGAAAAGAAAAGAAAAAAAAAATCAATATCCTCTCTTCCTCACACCCAATTGCTCCTCCAACCAATGCGCACTCTTGTCCTACCCCCCCCCCCCATGGGGAACCAAAAAAAAAAAAAAGAACGAAAAGAGATTTAAAAAGTAAAACATACACACACACACCCACACAGAGAAATAAAGAAGAAGAAGATGAAGACGAAGAAGAAGAAGAAGATGAAGATGAAGAAGAAGAAGAAGATAGATAGATAGATAGATAGATAGATACAACAACAACAACAAACAAAAACCGATAAAAATATACGCATACACACGCGAAAAACACACGTATACAACATACACGTACATTACAAACAAACAAAAGTAAATAAGTAAAAGAAAAAGAATACGAATAGGAAGAACGGTAACACGGGAAAAAGAAAGGGCTAAAAACAAAAAGTGGCGTATAGGAAGGTAACGAAAGGAGATTATGGCGCAACGGCGAAAGGAAAAGAAAACAGAAACAAAAAGAGGAAAAATTTTTCAGAATTTTTCTCCTTCCTTTTTCTAGCGCGCGCGCGCGCCGCGCGCGCTTGCGTGCGTTTCGGTTTCGAGCCAATCGATAAAAAGGCTCGTAGCTCGAGAAAACTTCCCCCGACGAGAATGATATATGCACAACATGAGAAGAAGAGAGATCGTCGATGCGATTAACGTCGTCCATTTTATATACATACACACACACACACACACACACACATATATATGTATATACGTGTGTGTGTATGTATATATATTTATCGGGCGAAGGATTTAAGAAAAGAAAAGAAAAAAAAAAAAAAAAATAAGAAAAAAATTACAGAAACCTTAGGTTTAAGGAATAGGAAAAAAGGGAAAATGAAGTTTCATTGAATGATCATTGTTTGTTTTTGTTTTTTTTTTTCTTTTTTTTTTTTTTTTTTTTTTTTTTCTTTTTCTCTCGTGCAATTTCTCTCGTGTCTCACACATTTTACGATATAATTAAGGGTACGGGTTATGTCTGTCTCTCCGAGCGAGACTCGAATTTGTTGTTTAATCGATCACTATATATAAAACTATTGATTATATATTATCACTCGCGAATTGCGACTTTACCGGGCGCGAGCGCCGGCTGCGACGTAAAAGAGACTAAAAGATCGTTTATATATTACCTGTTATCCTTTTTTTTTTCTTTCTTCCTTTCTTTCTTTTTTTTTTTTTTCCTTTAATTCGAATTTTTCTTTTTATTCTTCTTCTTCTTCTTTTTTTGTATTCGATATATTTTGCTTCTTCGTTTTTGTCGCCTCTTCTTCTTCTTCTTCTTCTTTGAGAAATCGTCTTCGGTGTTCTCTTTTTTTTTTCTTTTCTTTTTTTTTTTTTTTTTTTTTTTTTTTTTTAAATCCACGTTCACCTAGTCGAATTTCACGGAACGGTAAAACGAATAATCAAATAATGAACTTCTTCCTTTCGTAAAAGGGTTTTTCGTGCTCGTCGCGTTTCCATTTTCACGCATTTCCCCCCCTCCCCCCACCTCACTCCCGCGAATATTTTCTTCCAAGATGAGAGAAGGTTGTAGTAGTATTGTGAGCGAAGAATCGAAAGGAAAAAGAAAGCAAAAAAAGAAAAAAAGAAGGGGGAAATAAAAGAAGGAACTTAAGAGTTAATGAAACGACGATTTAATCGGTTGTGTCTTTTCTTGCTTGCGAGAAACATTATTAACCGAATGATATTTATCGTAAAGCGCGTTAGTTTACGATTCATACTTACCGTAGGTATGTGCATATACACATCGATACATACATACATACATATATATATATATATATAGATATATATATATATATACACATATATATTCATATATATATTCATTAAAGCTGCAATTCGATAACACGAAACTCTTATTTAAAAGAACAGAAGAGAAGAAAAATAATAATGATAATTGTCTGAAACACGCAGTGCAATAAGATTGTGACAGTTCGAGATGCATCTCTCATCGAATATATTATCTCCTCCCTCCCAGTCCCAATTGTTATATACCCTTCGTCCCCCCTTAATTCTTCTTCCTTCGTCTCTCACGACTCTTCGATATTTTATTTAATAAATTATAACACATACATATACATATACATTTATATATATATATATATATATATATATATATAT